>JALPQD010001016.1:54457-222088 GCA_023101885.1 Typhlomys cinereus | reverse complement strand
ACCAGGACTATGAGGAGTCAGCTATGAGGTTAGACTGTTGACTCTGTTTTATTAGTACTTGCCCTTAAGGTGAAGTACAGGGGACCCTCAAATCAAGACTTATATTTCCAGAGTTGTCCAGATGTATAATGTGTCTCAGATGTATAACATGGTTTGTATTTGTATTTACCAAGCAACAGGGTTGTGGTTAATGCTATTATTTCAGCTATCTGATAGTATCACTAGGGGCACTAAGGCCTGTAACCTTAATGACTCCTAATTCTGCTACATCCCTCTACATCAATTGAACTCCCATCAGTAAAAAGACACACATGAAGATTGGACAGGTGTGTGGCTGTAATGTCCTCTCAGAAAAGGGCCTTTCAGAGAGGATTTCAGTTCAGTCAATAGAGGCTTCTCTTATTGAAAATGGCACCTGAAGACATTTATTTTTAGAGTCCAAGTGCTAATATATCTTTAGGTGCTAAAATTCAAAGGAAATGATGCATCCTTGGGCTACTGCATTTAATAAAATAATCCTAGTGATTGAGCAAGTCCTACTGTCTGGTTAAGAGCTTCTTATACTGTACATCTCCTGGAATACAAAAAGATTATAGTTTTGTGAAGCAGGCAGGCCCAAGGCTGGGGTACTTGCTGGGACCTGTTTGAGCCTATTAAATGCCTGGGTGGCCTCAGACTACCATGGGATTTGATCTTTCTTTGTTTGGACTGCTTCTTTTAATAAATTGGTGCAGGCTTAGCTATTGGTCCATATCCAGCAATACACTGGAGGCAAAAGCCAGTCATCCCCAGGATACTTCCCCAGTTGCCTTTCTGTTATTAGCAAAGTGTAATCTAGGAGAGTGCTCTAGTTTCTTTTAATGTTTGGATAGATGTATCCGTAAGTATTTGTCCTCAGTCTGAAAGGTCAGTTTCTAGGACACTGCCAATATACACACAGAGTAGAATTAACTCCCATGTTCTGTTCTCAATCTTTGTGATTTAAACTGAAGAGGCATGTGTCATTACAGGGGTCATTTTCTTCTTTTTTTTTTTAAGATGAAGATTGTTTGCCATTTTATTTTTTCCATTACCATAGTAGTAAGAACCAGAATTTTCTTTCTTTCTTTTTATTTCCACTCCTAACAAACTTAACAGGTACACCGGTCCCCTCCCTCCCTCCAACCTCCCACTGCCCTGTGCCCCCCTCCCTTCCCCTCTCCCTCTTCATCCCCCAGTGCCTCCCCCTCCCATACCCGGAGCATCCTTTAATGTGCATGCCAGACTCTCCTCTGGGTCCTCCTCTCCAATGAGGTGCAAGGACCCAGTGGCATTTCCCTGAACCCTTTCCTGTGCTTCCCTTAAGCATAGGAACACTACTGTGGCTGTCGATCCCTTGCCTCCAAGGATCTTGGTGCCTTTAGCAGATGCTAGACTTCGTGGGGTCAATAGTGTGTTGGACATTGCGCAGGTCATGCAAAGTCCAATTATGATTGCTTCGGCCCTAACTTGTGTGGAGTATCTTGCATATCATTGCTCCTCCCATCCTTGTGTTCTTACAATCTTACTGCCCCCTCTTCCACAATTTCCCTGAGCTTCTGGATGGGGAGAGATTAGGCTGGTACAGGGGTCATTTTCATTTGAGGACATATTTGTGTATTTTACCTGGGATGAGTGGCAGCACCTGAATGCTGCTCAGATGACCCTCTACAGGGAAGTGATGCTGGAGAACTACAACAGCCTGACAATTTAGGTGAGTCTAGCTCTTCTGTAAATGTTAGTAAATCTGTTTATCTTTTGATTTGATGAATTTGGAATCTTTTCTATTTATATATTTTTTTAATTTATTTTTTCCACTCATACAAACTTGATAGATTCCCTATTCCCCTCCCTTCCTCCACCCCTGCCTGGATCCCCTTGCTCCTTCCTCTTTTTTTGTGGTCTATCTGGTTGGTTTTGTGTGCATGTTTCTGTGTGACAGTTTGGATATGCAAGTGTCAAAACTTATGTGTACAAGTAAGATGGTGGAAGGTGTTCTTGTACTCTTTTATTTTTTCTGTGATACCATATAGATGAGGCCCACTGATCCTTATGTATCTTGGTGATTCTATTCTGTATGTATGCCATCCCTGGGCCGACTGGACTTAGAGATGCATACTGCTTGCATCAAATTTATCATTCTTTTTGATAGTTCTTAATATCTAATCTCAGTACTACACAAGTTTTCTCTGTCACAAAACCTGTTTTGTAAGTTTTCATTTAAAGGTAAAGGTGTTGCAAGAATTCATTTTCATAATTTGATCAAGTAGTTTTTATATCTATGATTTTTAATTGATAGTTGGAATTAGGAAAACATTGAGGCATTCTATTGTTGGAGTTATTATCTCCATATCTACTGCAAGAAAGGTCATAAAGCTCATGCTCTTTATTAATACATAAGCTTTCTTTGTTACATTTCATTATTTATAATTTTTTGTATAGGTTCTAGTGTGTTTGTACTTGGATGCGTATATACAGGAGAGGATATGGTCTGAGCTTGCAGAATCTCAGTAATTACTCTAGGATCATGTAGGTTTGCTGGATTTACTTTTTGTGTTTCTTTGGTGTCTCTCAGGAGTGTATTTCAAAGCAGGAAGTCCAGGCCACACTATACCTACCTAGCACTTATACATGGGATCTATGCATCTGAACTCAGGTCCTCCTTGCAACACAAAGTCTTAACTTCAGATCTATCTCTTTGGCTCCTCCAAAAGTAGTGCTCTAGCTTCTTGTAAAATATGTACTTAGCTCAGATTTTTCCAAAGAAATATGTGGATAAAATAGTTCTTTAAACATTCTAAACCACAATGTGTTTTTTTGTTCAGAAACATTCAGGAATCCATTAAAATTACAGATAACAGTAATGTGGTTTCTTGCCTAATAAAACCACTTTTCCCAAAAGAGTAACCAGGTTTGATAATACGATTACCTGAATTCTTACTGAGGAAAACCTGAAAAGGTTTATAATACTAAAAATGTATTTGGATTCAACTCCAACAATAAAATTTCTGCTTTGCAGGGGAAGGAAGGCTTCCAAAAAAGTGAAATAAAGGGGGGTTCAGTAGAGAAAATAGCCCACAGTCATTTCTTTCATTAACTACCAAGACATCTAGTGAAAGTCACTCTCATTACCCTTCCTGATCACTTGCGATTGAACAGGTTTGTTCTTACCAATCAGGGAAGATATAGGGTTTGGCAGATAGATGGTAACCATCCAGCAAATGAGACACTAAACAGTCCCACCACCGTGTCCTATTACTATTCTTCCATCTACCTTTGTGTCTCCTCTTATGTTAACATATTCATTTAAGCAGTCTTTTATCTTTGATTACGATGTGACTTTCATTACCAATCAGAACAGAGCCAAGGGCTGTGTCATGGTTTGGAATGTCTCCCCCACAGTCTCATGTATTTGGCAAAGTCATGCCACCTTTGAGAGGTGAGGCCTTGCTGGAGAAAGACAGCCGCAAGGCGTGGGCCTTGAGGTGGATTATTCTCCTCCAGGAGAAGTCTGCCTTTGCTGCAAGCAGTCTTGAGGCTCTCAGCTTCCAAGATGTCTGCAGTGACATCCTCCTCCAGCAGTGATCCATGCCACCTATGCTATGAAAAACTGTACCTTCCGTCTGGAACCTTAAGCTGAATTAATCTCCCTTTTTCCAGTAATTTGCTTGACTTTGGATGTTCTCTCACAGCAATAGCTGGGAGTAACTGTTATAGGAATTGGTACCGAGTAATGGGGTATTGCTGTGAAATTAAGAATAGCTGGTACCACAATGTGAAGTTGTTTATGAAGCTGGGATAAGTTGTTATGCAGCAATATGGCCAATGTGGTGATGTGGCTAGCGTGCCTTCAAAATTGTTAGTTGATAGAAATATGGAGAACTTTGGACTTTGTGCTGGGAAACTCTTTGCATCTTGGCGATGGGGCCAAATGGGCTTTCTTATGAGAGCTCTATGAAGAGAGCAGTGCTGTGAGAGATTTAAGCAGTGGAAGCCCAGCTTGTTATGATGGTCCAAAGGTAAACAAAGACTGTGTTTGCAACTGGATGAGTGACACATGAAGACATGTGTTGGCAGAGAGTTTAATAAAGTTTTACTCTCATCCTGAAAGCTTGCCTGAAATTAAGCTAGAGTGCTTGGTGGAGAAAATTTCAAGGAGATGTAGTATTGATAATATGGTATGTCTAGTTTTTAGTTGTCTTCAGAGTTATGAAAAAGAATAAGGAGTGAGGAAGGAAGAAGCAAAAGTTACAATATCTAATGATGAAAAATACAATGCCAAACCTAAAAGACTTGAATCAGGAAGAAGGAGAGAACAAAATGGCTGTTAAAGAGACTAGCTCCACCTGCAAATCAAAGCCTGCTCTCATTATGAGTAATAAGAGAGGCCCTAGCTTGAGGGCAAGATCCTCAGAGAAGGTTCTCAAGCATAAGAATGCAAATCCTCTCAGAAGACTTGAGCTAAAGGGTGGAGTTCCAAAGCAAGAGTTGGTTTCTCCTACAAAGCAATTGTCCAGAAGTGAAAGAGATGGCTAGCACAGAGAAGCAGAATCAAATGTGATTCAAGTGGGCCACTCGTGGCAAAGTTGTCCACTTGGTTCTGGTTTTAGAGGCATCAAGGATGCAAGAGGGAAGACATCATGGAGTCCTTCTCCAAGATTTCAAAAAATGATGGAAGCCAGACATCATGTGGCAGAAAGTCTGCCCAAGAAGGGCAGTTTTTGCTGTGGAGTTCAAGCCTGGTTTGCCATTGAGAAGTAAATATGTTAGAGATGCCATAGAAAACGTGGTACATCTGCCAAGGATACCTATATACACTGGGAGGAGTCAGCCCAAGAGAGGGATGTATTCTTTGGGCAGCTGCATTGGAGGCATGGAACCAAAGCCCTTTGGAACTAAGATGATTTCATGGAGAGGCTCACCTGTTGGACTTGGAGCTACAAGATTTGGAGTTTATCCTGTCAGTTTTTGGCCTAGTTATGGACCAATCTTTCCTGGATATGCCCCCATTCCTTTCTTTTGGAATGGGACTGTTTATTCTGTGCCATTGTATGTTGGAAGTATGTAACTTATTTTTTGATTTTACAGTAGGCTTTGGACTTTGACCTCTTGGACTGTGTTGAGGCTAATGATGTAGTCAAAGAAGACTTTTAAAACTGAGTATGGTTTGCTTAATGAGATTACAGTGAGCTTGTGGGGACCAGGGGTAGAGTGTCATGTTTGCAATGTGTCCCCCAAAGTCTCATGTATTTGGGAAGGTCATGGTACATTGGAGAGGTGAGGCCTTGCTGGAGGAAGGTAGTCACAAGGGGTGGGCCATGAGATGGATTAGTCCCACCCTACCTCCAGGAGAAGTCTGACTTTGCAGCAAGCTGCCTAGAAGCTCTCAGCTTCCAATATGACAGCAGCAACTTAGCCTCCTCCAGCTTTGGCCAGCCAGCCATGCTGCCTCCACTATGAGAAACTCTACCTTCACCCTGGAACTGTAAGCTGAATACATCTCCCTTTCTCCAGTAATTTGCTTCACTTCAGGTGCTCTCTCACAGCAATAGTTAAGAGTAACTGTTACAGGTGGTACAGGAAATGCAAAAGTGAAAGCAACAGCAAACTATAATTCAGATCACCAAAGATCCTACATTAATCTACTGGAACTAGACAAGCCAAATCAATCCCCATCACAACACAAAAGGAACCTTGCAGAAGAGGGGGGAAGATCTTAAGAGCCCAAAGATGGGGAGGACCAATGATATGGAAGTTACTCCACACAAGTTAGGACTACAGCAGCCAGAATTGAACTTTGCCTGTTGTACACAGTGGCTGAATGTCAACAACCACACCACAGTTTAGCGTGGATCACAGGGAAAAAGGCTCCAGGCAGTAGCATCCTTAGAGACAAGGGATTAACAGTCACAATAGAGTTCCCATGCTAACAGGGAGCCAAGGAAGGGATGCTAGGGTGTGCAGCTGAGTTCTGAACCCTCACTAAGATAGAGGACTCAGAAGGCAATTTGGAGTACATACTAAAGATGGTCCAGGGGATGGAAAGGAGAAAGGGGGAGGCACTGGGAGAAGGAAGGGAGGGTATGGTTGAACAGAAGGGGGGAATAGGAAAGTGCCAGGGGGGATGACTGTGGAGGAGTGGGATGGAGAGAGAGGATGGGATACCCTTTGAGCTTGTATGATTAGGAAAAAGTAAAATGTGGGGGGAAAATTCTGGTTTGCAAAATAACAGACAGCAGATTCTGATTACAGTAATAATTTCCCTTCAATGTTAATCTGCTTTTAGTAGTACTTAAAATGAAAATTCTAAATTTCCCCCATTTTTTGCAGTTTTATTTTGACCAGAACTCCATTCCTATAGATTAATATTAATTTTAAAAACTATTGTTAATAAATAAAAGGATTTCTTTCAAAAAGTCTCCTTCAAATTGAAGGCAACCCATTATGTTTATGAGGGAGACTTCCAGGCTAAAGATGAAAATTACAATTTTAAGTTCCTTAAATTCATTTTGCTTGGTCTTTCATGGGATAAGACTACATATAAACATGGCCTTGTTTCATTATTTTTATCAGCTAGGTACATCTTCCAAAAATCCACTCTATTTAAAGTGGTCTTTCTACTAAAGGACATAACATCAGTCCCTTCCTAAGAGATTCCTGAGATTACTGCCACAATTGTCATTATCTCTCCAATGTTTCGCCCTTAAACTGGGCTCCACATGACATCTCCAAAGTTTTAACCTAATGTCACTATTGTTGTCCATTCCAATTTTTCCATGTGTTCCGAAAGCAGCAAAGCCAGCTGAAGTAGTAATTCTTCCTACTGCTATGGAAGACACTCATATATCCCATCCAGGTTAAATGATAAAGAGAGATCAATTTGAGTTAAAGTTTCCTGAAGTTAAATAGAGTTTATTATGGTAGAAAAGGCGTGAAATGTGGCAGAAGGTAGAGGTAACTGAAGTCTTATCACTCATAGAGGTTTGAAGAAACTGGGTTCTAATGGTGGCAGGCAGTAAGATGCATTTGTCAGCATAGAGCAAGACAGTCTTCCAGAGTACCATGCATTGTAGGAGAGCAGGAGAAAGAGAATGTGACATTAGTAGCATCATAATGCTTTTCAGTGAAGTCTTTTTCAGTGAGTATCTTAGAGCCACTCAGGAAGTGAAGTAAAGACTGAAGGCTTGATAGGCTTGGTTTCCAGAGGACAAACCCTCCTAACTGCTCTAGCTGTCCAGTATGAATTTATTAGAGAGATTAGGCATTTGAGTTAAGTGTCTACCTCCCAATCAGGAAGAACTATCTGGTTGAAACAGTATCAGTTTGCACTCTGCTCTGGGAAGCCAGTGCCTGGGAAACATTTCTGGGAAGTCAAGAGTAGGTATCACAATTCAAGTTGATTAACAATGTCACTCTCTGGTTTCTAAAGAAAGATAAAGTGTCCTCTTCTACACACAGAGACATACAGACTGACTTGCAAAAAAATAAAAAGACATTAAATTAATTATCTGCACAGTTTTACACTGAAATATCATCCTCAGACACATGTGTTTGCATTCATATAATACTGTCAGTGTTTTTCAGTCATGACATCTTCAGGAAGAAGGATCCATCTAACTGTCCAGTATGAATTTATTAGAGAGATTAGGCATTTGAGAGATTGCTTAGTGGTTAAGTGTCTACCTCCCAATCAGGAGGAACTATCTGGTTGAAACAGTATCAGTTTGCACTCTGCTCTGGGAAGCCAGTGCCTGGGAAACACTTCTGGGAAGTCAAGAGTAGGTATCACAATTCAAGTTGATTAACAATGTCACTCTCTGGTTTCTAAAGAAAGATACAGTGTCCTCTTCTACACACAGAGACATACAGACTGACTTGCAAAAAAATAAAAAGACATTAAATTAATTATCTGCACAGTTTTACACTGAAATATCATCCTCAGACACATATGTTTGCGTTCATATAATACTGTCAGTGTTTTTCAGTCATGACATCTTCAGGAAGAAGGATCCCTCTGGAGGAAGGCACATCACAAGGAGCAGGCCTTGAGGTTTGCTAGTCTTGCCCTACATTCAGTACTAGTACATAGTCTGCTGCTTTTCCCAGCCAGCAATAACTTTCTGGATATAATGATCTCTATCTGGACCCATAAGCCAAACCAATATCCCTTTATCCCCTTAAGATGCTGTTTTGTTGGTTATTTTTTTTTCACAGTAGCTTAAAACCTATTGCTACAGAAATTGGTATCAAAAAAGAGAATTGCTAGAAGATTGAGAATATTTTGTCAGAAAGCAAAATGTTCTTGTGCAACTGAGAGAATTTGCCACCAAGAAGCATGTCTGTGGCTTAATATGGAAAGTGTAACTCTGGAATAGGTTATTGGGAGAAATAGGAAGAACTGTTGGACTTTGGTGGAGAAAGATTTTCTGTCTTTGATTCAGGGATTATAGGGTCATTTTAATGAGAGCTTTGAAGAGAGTAATGCTGAGAGAGACACAACACAGAGAGGAAGCCCAGCTTTTGATGGTCCAGAGGGGGACAAAGACCATTTGGGAAACTGTATAGGAACCATATGGAATGATGCATTTGCTGAGAGTTGGGACAATTATTGACCTTGTCTTTATGTTTTCATGAAGCTGAACATCATTTTTGGAAGATGTTTGAAGTTAAAATAGTCTGGGTAGCATGTTATGGCTCACTTCTAGCACTCATTTCAGGTTTATGATGAAGAGGAGTAAGGAATCAGTCAGAAATAAATTAAAACAATTTGACAAAGAAAATGTGATGACTAGTTGAATAGATGAACTATGAAAACACAGACACCAAATTTGTGGTTATTGTTAAAGGCATAAGGGTACTATAAGTACACAAAAACCTCATGTTTCTTTGGAGAATTGAAGAGGCTGCTAACTGAGCACAATGTTCTCAGGGAATGGTCTCACCCATAAGAATACCAATTCTTTTTTTTAAAGGGAAAAGCTTAATGGCAGAGTTCCCACAGGAGCAGCCTTCTCTCCTGACTTGACAGCCCACAGGAGATCATCCCTAGGATTAGTACAAAGAAACAGGGACCACGTTAACTTAAGCCTTAACATTACAGTATACTTCAAACTCATATTCTCATTCAGTTTTTAATCTTCTACTATAGGACAACACTTGCAAAACCATCCTAAAGGAGAAAGGGGTGATATATATGTCTCGTGGTTCCACAGCACATATAGTCCATGTTATGGTTGCATTTCAATGTCAACTTGACAGTTGCAGACTGTTTGTGGGCAACTGTGGAAGGTTAAGTGTTAGAATGGCCCCTGAACAAGCCTGTAAGTACTTGACTGATTGCTGTGGAGAACCCAGCCCATAGTGGGTGGTACTCTCCAGTGGTGGACTGGATAATAGGATGTGCAAGGAAGAGGGACCTGCTGTGGAATCCATTCTGCATGCACGCTGTTTGCCTTTAGAGCGTCGTGGCCTTCTTCGTTGCTGCTTCTGCTGCCTCTGTCCTTGGCTGACTTGGAGCTTCACCTTTTCCATCACTTTGTTGCTGTTCCCGCTGCCCTTGGAACCTGGTCTCTAGGCCTCGCTGCTGTTTGTTGTTCATCACCAACGTTGGACATTCTTCACCAATGTCAGAACCCAGCATCTTCAAACCTCCAGAAGAGCAAAGGCTTGAGACCCTCTCTTGATCTTTAGTCTTCGTGGAACATTCCAGCCAGGAAAGAGGCTGCCGTGGGCAGCTACCTTGAAGGACACTATTTTTACTGTGAGTTATTTCTTAATAAACGTATATATATTATATTCTATAGATTCTGTTTCTTCAGAGAATCCTGACTAATACAGATCTTGGTACCTGGAGTGGTTCTGAAGGAATAGAATTATAAAGAAGATTTTTCTAGTAAACTTGAGCTTATCTGGAGCTGGATTTCCAACACAATGAAACCTCAAGCTACTAAAGACTGCCTTAGTGATATGAAGATCACAAAAACTTTGTGGTGGTGTGAACTTATCAAAGAACTGATAAAAGTGTTGGATAGTCCTGATTCACCTATTGGGAGAAGCATGGTGTTTAGTGATTCTGTATATAATACTTTTGATAATTTAAGGAAAAATAAGGAAAATAGTGGTTGGTTGCTTTTATCATCTCTGTATAAAGTATAAAATGAGAAGGAAAGTCTCAGAGATGGAAATTACCAAGCTCAAGTATGAGTATAGAAATTCTAAAAGCTTCAAGTATGCTTGGAAGCATCTCTGGATAAAATAGAGAAGGAAAAGAAAGACCTCAGAGATGAAAATAATCAACTTCAGATGTGAGTAAACAACTTGGAAGTTTCTAAGTGTGTTCTGAAAGAGAGTCTTCTCTTCAGTAGTAATAGGGCTCGAACTGCTGAAAATCAAACTCAAGCTTTAATTATTAGATTGGCTCTGTTGCAATGTAAATTAAAATCCCAGGCTCAGAAGGTGACTGCAGTTAAATTCAGAGCACTGATTGGAAAGGACTGGGATCCTGAAAACTGGGATGTTGATGTGTGGGAAGACTCAGAGGAGGCTCAGGCCAGTGAAGCCTCAAATCCTGATGGGCCTCTTTCATCTGGGAAGTGGTCTCACCACCCTTGGTAGAGAATGCATCCCCACTCACAACTGCCAGAACATCTCTGTCTCAGCCTTTGCCTGAGGAAAATAACCCTTCTTTGGTTGAGGAGGGGGTAAGGATTTTTTCCTTCAGGACAATTCTGATATTGCAAAGGGCCCCCTATGGTTGCCTCTAGGCCTATTACCGGATTCAAGTTTAAGCAGGCCCCTAGAGGTGACATAGAAAGTGTGATACATGAGGAGGTTCACTGTATTCCTAGAGAACTTCATGACTTTTGTATCACATTCAAACAGCAATCTGGAGAATACCCCTGGGAATGGATTTTAATGCTGGGGGATACTGGTGGAAGGAGTATAAAACTGGATCAAACTGAGTTTATTGAATTCGGCCTATTCAGTAGAGATTCTAGGTTTAATGCTGCAGCTCATAGAGTTAAAAGTGGTGCCAAGAGCTTATTTGAGTGCATGGCTGAAACATTTATTAGCATTTGGCCTTTTAAAAGAGAGCTGGAGATAATAGATATTCTTTGCTTTAGTGTTGACAATGTGATTAAAAGGCTCAGGGAAATTGGTATGTTTGACTGGATTCATTTAAAATCTAACTCTCAGTGGCAGAATCCAGATGATATGCCTTTCAACAAGACTGTATTATACAAGTTGGTGGGAGGGGCGCCAGCAAATTTGAAGGGCCCCACCATTGCTCTTCCTCTTGCACCATCATTAATAATGGGTAATGCAGCTGTGCAATTAGAATTAAATCAAATGGGCCTTGGTGGATCCAGGAGCAACAGGGGCCAAGGGGCATCATTGAACTGCCAGTGGCAAAGCGAGCATACCAACCATAATGCACATTGTAGAAAGAATAGTATTCCTGGTGGTCTAACTTGCTTAGGTCTTTGGTATTGATTAATTAATTATGGTGTTCCCAAGAGTAAAATCAGGAAGAAGCCTACAAAGTTTTATTTTTTTATTTTTATTTATTCAATTGTGTGCAGTGCGTGTGTGCACGTGTGTGTATGTATGTATGTGTGTGTATGTAGAGCCACGGACGAATTCGGGAACCACCATGGATGCTTCCACCTCCTTTCTACAAAGTTTTATATGATTTGTATAAGCAAAAACTTTCTAAAGTAAATGAAAGAAGGGTTGCTTTGAATTACAGTAGTAGAGAATCATGACCTTTTAATCAGTTTTCAGATCTAGGTCAGTTTGTAGATCCTGAACACCTTGAATGAAAGGGAGGCCAGGTCACCTCAAGGAAGAACTTAGGCACAATAATGGAGACCTTCTCTGCTCATATTTCTCCCGTCCTTCCTCAAAGGGACCTATAGCCTTTTACAAGAGTGACTGTCAATTGGGCTAAAGGAAATGATCAGACATTTCAGGGTCTACTGGATACTGGTTCTGAGTTGACATTGATTCCAGGAGAGCCTAAAAAGCATTGTGGCCCTCCAGCTAAAGTAGGGGCTTATGGGGGACAAGTGATTAATGGAGTTTTTTTTTTTAGTTTAGTCAATTGTGCATGTATGCGTGTGTGTATGTATGTGTGTATGTGTAGAACCACGGGCGAATTTGGGAACCAGCATGGACACCTTCACCTCCTCCTTATTTACACTGCTCTGGGATTTACAGGCTCCACCCTACCAGGACCAGAAACGCAGGCTGCCCCCCCGCTTCTGCCCAGAGTCTATACGTGGGGTCTAGGATCCGAACTCAGGACCTTCCGCCTACAAGGCAGAAGCTTAACCCCTGAGCCACCTTTCTAGTCCCATTAATGGAGTTTTTGCTAATGTTCATCTCACAGTAGGTCCAGTGGGTCCCCAGACTCATCCTGTGGCTATTTCCCCAGCTCCAGAACATATAGTTGGTATAGATATACTCAGAGGTTGACAGAATCCCCATATTGGCTCCTTGACCTGTGGAGTAAGGGCTATTATGATAGGAAAGTCCAAATAGAAGTCTTTAGATTTGCCTCTCCCAGGTAAAATAGTGAATCAGAAAGAGTATCGCATCCCTGAAGGGATTGCAGAAATTAGTGCCACCATCAGGGACTTGAAGGATGCAAGGGTGGTGGTTTCTACTACCTCTCCCTTTAATTCTCCTATTTGGCCTGTACAGAAGACAGATGGATCATGAGGAATGACAGTTGATTATTGTATACTTAATCAAGTTGTGACTCCAGTTGCAGCTGTTGTGCCAGATGTAGTTTTTTTGCTTGAGCAAATTAATACATCTCCTGGTACTTGTTATGCAGCTATTGACCAAGCAAATACTTTTTTCTCAGTACCTATTCATAAGGACCACCAGAAGCAATTTGCTTTCAGCTTGCAAGGCCAACAGTATACTTATACTGTTTTGTCTCAGGGTATATTAATTCTCCAGCTCTGTGCCATAACTTGGTTTGTAGAGATCTTGATTGCCTGTCTCTCCCATAAGGCATCATAGTGGTCCATTATATTGATGATATTATGCTGATTGGGCCAAGTGAGCAGGAGGTGGCAACCACTTTGAATTCTATGGTAAGCCATATGCGCATGAGAGCATGGGAAATAAATCCAAACAAGATCCAAGGACCATCTACTTTAGTAAAATTTCTAGGAGTTCAATGATATGGGGCATGCAGAGATATTCCCTCAAAGGTAAAAGACAAGCTGCTACACCTGGCCCCTCCTACCATCAAGAACAACATTTAGTGGGCATGTTTGTATTTTGGAGGCAGTACACACTTGGATGTGTTACTCAGGCCCATATACCAAGTAACTCGGAAAGCTGCCTGTTTTGAGTGGGGCCCAGAACAAGAGAAGGCTCTTCAGCAGGTTGAAGCTGCTGTACAAGCTGCCTTGACACTTGGGCCATGTGATCCAGCAGACCCAATGGTATTGGGAGTGTCTGTCACAGATACAGATGCTGTCTGGAGTCTTTGGCAGGCACCCATGGGTGAATCACATCAAAGACCCTTGGGATTTTGGAGCAAGGCCCTGACATCTTCGGCAGACAACTACTCTCCCTTTGTGAGGCAGCTTTTGGCCTGTTATTGGGCCCTGGGGGAAACTGAATGCTTGACAATGAGTCATCAAGTTACCATGTCCTGTGATTAAGGTTATTGGAAAATTATAACACTCCAATGCAGCCAGGATGTTGAAAGGATCAGATCCTTCAGGAATGAAAGTATGGGTGACTCCCCCTGGAAAAGAACCAAGACTTGCTGAAGTACTTGCTGAGGGTACAGGAAATACAGAATGGGTATTAGAGGAAGGTAGTTCTAAATACCAATTAAGACCACATGACCAGTTAAAGAGAGGTGGCTTGTAACTACCAGAGCACTTCTGTTCTACTTGTAAAGTACAAATGGAACTTTCTAGACTTTTTGTTTTTATATGAGCAACAGTGAACTATAGAATGTGGTGTATTTTTTTAGATAATGCTTTAAAATTTTTTAAAAATTATTTATTATGATATATTTTATTTTATTATTCTGTGATTAATTATTTAGGTTGTAGTGATGTTGATATATTTAATTTTACATATTTTTATATATTGTAATATATATTTTATATTATGTTTTTTAAATATTATATATGTTTAAGATATTTTATGTTTGAGAGAGTTCAAATTTTTATGTCAGAATTTAAGAATTTTTTTATATTGAATTGAATGCCTTTTGTGATTATAATGTTTATAGGAATAAGGGTTGGAAGGTTATAGTGTAATCATTATGTGTTTATGTGAAGTTGCCAAGGGGTGGAATGTTATGGTTGCATTTCGATGTCATATTGACAGTTGCAGACTGTTTGTGGGAAGCTGTGAAAGATTAATGGTTAGAATGGCCCCTGAACAAGTCTGAACAAGTGGGTGGTACTCTCCAGTGGTGGATTCGATAATAGGAAGTGCAAGGAGGAAGGATTTACTCTTCCCTGATTCAGTGTTGACTTGCTGTGGAGTCCACTCTGCATGCACATTCTTTGCCTTTAGAGCTTCGTGGTTTTCTTTGTTGCTGCTGCCTCTGTCCTTCACCTTTTCCATCACTTTGTTGCTGTTCGTGCTGCCTTTGGAGCCTGGTCTCTAGGCCTCGTTGCTGTTTGCTGTTCATCACTGACTTTTGAGCCCAGCTGTTCTTCACCAAGGTCAGAAATCAGCGTCTTCAACCGTCTGGAGGAGCAAAGGCTTGAGACCCTCTCTAGATCTTTAGGCTTTGTGGAACATTCCAGCCAGGAAGGAGGCTGCTGTGGGCAGCAACCTTGAAGGACACTATTTTTACTGTGAGATTTTTCTTAATAAACTTAAATTTCTATAGAGTTTGTTTCTTCAGAGGACCCTGACTAATACAGTCCATTTTAGTAAGAATGCATGGCAGGTGGAAAATCTCCTGGTGACTTAAGTTCCATACATCATGGAATTAGAGAGGGCATGTAGTCTACTACAGGAAAAATTTGATAGGGAAGAAAGATGACGCTTTCCAACAAGACTGAACCCTCATGACTTTCCCTACTCCATCAATGTTATCCTGCTAAAGTTGCTACAGTCTTCCCATATATTAATAACAACAAAAGAACATATGAGCTCACATTAAATAGCTGATACTTGTGTTTTACTTCATCAGAGGATCTAAATAAAGGGGAAATAATCATGCCATGCTAGCTTCTCTAACTGTAGACAACTTGTTAAATTTAAAATCTATATTCATCACTGCTGTTAATTCTTAGTGATCTGATAAATAACAAAGAAGCCAACTAACAGAACCATACAGTTGCTCTTTTGTGACTATAGAGAGTCTAATGCATTTTAATTTCAACACTTTAAATCATGTGGTTTGTCTCTGGCTTCAAGTCTTCTGAAAATCTGCTGATTTTTAAATTTTACAAAACCCTTGCTTTTTCTTCTGCCTCATGTCTCTGTGTAGATAGCAATGAGGAACTTCATTTCCTTGTGTCACCTGGCTATTTTGTGGTAAACTCAGTTGGCTGTCTCTGAGTAGGACGCCTAATATGCACTTTTGCCCTTAATACCTCACCCAGCATGAACACCATCCAGTGAATTAAGTAGAGACCTTCACTATCCCACTTCCCTCCTGGACAATTGTTAATCCTTTAAAGGGCACATGAAGAAGATCACCTGGTAGAAACTGGTAGAAAGTTTAGCAAAATCTCTATTGCTGTCATTTCCTGAAGCAAAATTCCTCATATTTTTCTTTCAAGTAAATCTATAATGCATAATATAATCCCCTTTCTAAATTCAATATCTCTCACTCATATGTTGCTCTGTTTCTAAATTCAATATCTCTCATTCATATGTTGCTCTGTTTCTAAATTCAATATCTCTCACTCATATGTTGTCTCTGACAAGTAGATAAATGGTTATTTTTATAAAGAACACACCTCCAACCTTCACTCTGAAAGAATACTTACCCTTCCTAATAACTCATGGACCTCTCCCTAGGAACTTCTGAGACTGCAAATATTTTGGATCCACCCAGATGTCTCATTCTGCCTTCTCTTTTTTTCTCTTTCTATTAGGATGTCATGGCATCTCTCTTCCTCTCCTCTTTGGCCTAAAGGAATCTTACTTAAAGGAATCTTATCTCTTTTGTTCCTCTGTACCTTATGGCTAATTTGTGACTCTCTTGGTCACTAGGTCCTCAACTCTAAACAAACTTTTATTTCTTTATTCACTAACTAGTGTCAGTTTCTGTTCACTCACATATTTATATAGGGTGCCCACAAATGATCTGAGTCACTGTCTATTCTTTCCTTGGTTGACCAAATGTAAAAAGATGCACATTTCCTGAAAAAATATTTGAGTTAATTCACAGTTGCCATTTGCACATTAGTATCATATAATTGTTCTATGTTTAGTTTTTTTGAGGAAGTGTCATATTGTATGTAATTATCTATTTAATGTATGCTATTATCTATTTAATAGTTGATTCCTTAGCTTTTTATGTATCAATGCTGTGAAATGATATTTTGCCACCTCAATGCCCAGTCCTATTCCACTTCATATTTTCTGATGTCAATTGTTCTTTTTTCCCTAGCAATACCCTCATACTTTCATCTCTTCTTGCTTATCTTTCCTTCTGAATTTCCTATTCATTCCTTCTTGTCAAGGTCAGAGCAGAGCTTCCTTGTCCCTACTCTCCATGCAGTAGGAGCCTTGCACCTGTGATTAAGAATATTGACATTTCAAGGAGCAGAATCCATATGTAGAATAAAGCTTATTCTTCCTTGCCCTGTGTCTGAGCACTTACCGGATTATGATTCATATGTTAATGCACAATATATTGCATATATTGTGGAAAACCATCTGGTCTTCCCCTGCATCTACCATTTTCCTTTAGCAATCAATCCTGTGATCACTTGAGATCTTATTCCCTCCAAGGAGAAATGGTTGATAGGATAAATAATTAACAATTCTTGAGGACTTACCATAACCTCAGTTTATCGAACACCCTTGTGAAATATGGAAAATAATGATTGGCTGTAGCTCTACCCATTCAAGCTCTTCCATTCTTCCTTCACCCTCTTCTGTGAGATTACCTAAACCATAAGGGGTGTGGATCAGATAGTCTGTATAGTCAAAACACTATTCATTTATAACCATAAACTGATCCACATTTTTTATTATAATTATTTATTCAATTGTGGGTATATGCATGTGTGCGTATGTGTGTATGTGTGCGTGTGTGTGCGTATGTGTATGTGTGTGTAGAACCACAGGTGAATTCGGGAACCATCATGGACGCCTCCACCTCCTCCTTGTTTACTCTGCCCCGGGATTCACAGGCTCTGCCCTACCAGGACCATAAACGCACCCCCCCCCCGGCTTAGGCCTGGCATCTATACATGGGGTCTAGGATCCAAACTCAGGACCTTCCTCCTGCAAGGCAGAGGCTTAACCTCTGAGCCACCTTTCCAGCCCCAGATCCACATTTTTTATTTTACTTTCAGATTAATGATATCTCATTGTAATCTCTATTTTTTGAAGATTTGAGTTTTCTTGAAGATTTGAATTTGTGACTGTTTCTTTCATGGTCAGGGCTATTTGTGGGAAGTGATTGAGGAAATTCTACTGAGAACATTCATCCAGATTTAATCTGACCATTTTCTTTCCTTCTTTTTTGCGTGTGTCTAGTCCACATATTTTCTCATTTTGTAAGGTGGCTGATTTTAGTTAAGTAATTATTTTCTGGGTCAGTAGTTTTGAGATCAAATTTATAATTTTTATCTGGTAGACACTTTCCAAATATCTTAAAACACTATAGGGACTAGAGAATTGGCTCAAGACTTTTGCCTCCCAAGCAAAAGTTCATGTGTAATGAATTTGAATAAAAGTAGCTGTGAACAGTGTTTACATTTCTGGATGAAAAGTCTTGAGAAACCCAGAGCAAAACAGTTTGGAGACATTGTGGAGATTCCTCAGTTGTGCACACATAGGTACTATCTTTGTCACACATTGATGAACCCAGATGAACCAATGAAAATAATCCCATCAAATAGCATGACATCTTCTCACATTTCATCCTTTGGAGCTTTAGTTTCATGGTATCAGACTTTACCTTTAAATTTTTGTGGATTTTTATTTCATTGCTGTGTATGTAGAGAAAGCATGACTCATAGTACAATTTCCTTCTTCCTTGGATATTCTTATTTCACAGCAAATTTAGTACATAAGAATTTTGCCCTGAATATAGGTTCTGTTATTCTTGGTCAATGAGCGGGAGAGAGAGAGAGAGAGAGAGAGAGAGAGAGAGAGAATAGAAAAGGCACCATATGTTCCTGTGGAAGCCCCAAGATTATGTTCAGAATTGCACTGCTCTATGTTACATCTTTCTCCTTGGGTTTATAAAGATCAGCTTTGAAATTCCAAAAAATTGCTGGCATCCAGCATTTAAACTTGGTGTTTTTACATGCAATGTGGGATCTGATCCAATCTCTTTTGCTTTCAAGGAGAAGGCTTAAATATTGAGCCATTGCTACAATCCATTCTGACTAAGTTCTTGAGACTTTTGAGAAAACAAGTGACTTAAATGTATTGGTCAGTTCTCCATCCACTTGCCAAAATCCATGAAAGAATCCTCTTTGAAGAAAGAAAGGGTACTTTGTTTCATGGTTTACTAAAAGTGCAGTGAATTCTCAGGGGGCTATTTGAGTTGGATCCTATGATGGAAGCAACATGGAAGGAGAACATGGTTGTGTAACACCTCTCTACTCATTGGGACAAGAAACTAAACAGGGGAGAGGCTGACATATCAGCATTCCATATAGGGCAAGGTGTCCTATGAGCACATTTTGTCCATTGCTTTTGCTTGTCAACCTCACCGTTGATTTTTTAGCAAGATTTTGGCAATTACACTTCCTTTGCTCCTTTTGGTTACTGTATGCTTAGTGTGCTTTGAAGAATGGTTGGTCATAAACATACTACGTATTTGTGTATTTTGATCTCTGTATCTTTGAAAACTAGGATAGTTTTTACTTATTTGTAATTTGCCTGAAATATTGATTGAAGTTTCTCAGACAATATTTCTTTTTTCAAAATGGTTAATACAGGATGAAGTTTATTTATGTAAATGCCTATATTTAAAAATACAAAGCCTTTCAAATCAAATTACCTAAATTTGTACCTTATGTAACTTGAAAAAGTACTTAGAGTTTAGTGAAGTAGAGATGAAAGCAATAGACAGTGTGAATAGAACCAGGGTATTTCTCTTAAAAAAGATCAAAAACATTGACATATATTTTGCTCATACATATGCTAAAACAATCATACATTGATTGCTAATGAATGTCCTTACAAAAACAAACAATAAAAATAAGACAACAATTAGAAATGAGACTAAATTAGGAATTTTAAAACATCTTCAAAGAAAATCCCAGTGTCAGGTGATTTCTCTGTTGATTTCTGAGAAATATTTCATGGATTAACAGCAAGAACTCTTCCCAAACTCCTCTCGAAAATAGAAGATGAGGAAATATTCATGGACTCATATGATGAGGTGAGAAAAACACTGATAGCAAAACCAGAAAAAAGTGGGCAAGGAAATATAACTGTATAATCACAGCTTTTGTGATCATTGACAAAGAAATCTTTGGTAAATATTCTTAACATGAGTCAATCAACGTAAAAAGAATACAAAACTATATTCTCCAACCTAGTCAAGCAGTTATTCTTTCATTAAATATTCAATTGAAAAACAATGCTTCTATTTGCAATGACATGATAGATTAGAACTAATGGCCAAGTTTTGTAATATTTTAAGATTTAAGGAGAATTTATAAAAAATCTACATGTTTCTCAACACCAAATGCTGGAGAGGATGTGGAGAGAGGGGAACTCTCCTACATTGTTGGTGGTAATGCAGACTCATACAACCACTCTGGCAATCCATCTGGCGATTCTTAAAGAAATTAAATATTGAAATGGCATATGACCCTGCTATTCCATTTTTGGGAATAACCCCCAATATAGCAAAAATTCACCTTGATAGCACAAGCACGACCATGTTCATAGCAACACTGTTTACAATAGCAAAATCATGGAATCAACCCAAATGCCCACCAATTGACGAGTGGATAAGAAAAATGTAATACATTTATATAATGGAATACTACTCAGCCATCAAAAATGATGAATTAATGGAATTTGCCAGGAAATGGATGGAATTAGAAACAATTATATTGAGTGAAGTATCCCAAACACAGAAAATTAATTGCCGTATGTACTCCCTAATAGGTGGATCCTAGTACCAAACCCACTTAGAGACACTCAAAGTCAAATCTCTGTAATACCTACAATTATTGAAAGGATTATAAACAGAAGGGATGGGGAAGGAGGGCCCCACCAGAAACAAGGAGAGAGGGGACCATGTTACAGCAGAGAAAATAGGCCACCATCAAGGACTGCAAGTAAGTAATGAGACATCTGGTTAAGTTCACAGACTTTCCTTCCTGATTATTTGCAACTGATGGGGTATGACCTCACCAGAAGGGGAGGGCATATAGTCTGGCAGATAGAAGTAACCATTTTGCAAATGGGTCATTGAGCCCTCTCTCGCCACGGTCTCCTACTTTTATTCTTTGAATATACTCTTATAACGAGAATCTAATTTTACAGGTTTTTATCTCAGGTCAGAGGGTAACATCCAATACCCATCAGGATGGAGCCAAGGGCATTGCAGGAGCAGCAAAACTAAAAAAAAAATCAACAAACCATAATTCAGAACATCAGAGACTCTATATCAACCACCTGGAACTAAGCCAGCCTAATCTCTCCTCATCCTGAAGCTCAGGGAAATTTGTGGAAGAGGGGGCAGCAAGTTTGTAAGAGCACAAAGACGGGAGGACTAATGATATGCAAGATACTCCACACAAATTAGGGCTGAAGCAATCATAATAGAACTTTGTATGACCTGCACAATGTCCAAAACATTATTGACCCCACAAAGTCTAGCATGGACTAAAGGCACTAGGATTCATGGAGACTAGGGAATGACAGTCACAGTAGTGTTCCTAAGTTTAAGGGGAACACAGGTAAGAATTCTGGGAAATGTCCCTGGGTCCTTGTAACACAACGGAGAGGAGGACCAAGAGGAGAGTTTGGCTTTCACATTAAAGGATGGTCTGGGGATTGGGGGGGAGGCACTTGCGGGCAGATACTGGGGGATGGGGAGGTAGGGGAGAGGGGATGGGAGGAGGAGGGGACTGGGGGGCGGTGGAGAGAGGGAGGGGAATGGTGTACCCATTAGGTTTGTATGAGCAGTATGACCCAGTTATTTCAGTTTTGGGAATAATCCCCCGTACAGAAAAATTCACCTCAATAGCACAAGCATGACCATGTTTATAGCAGTACTGTTTACAATAGCAAAGTCATGGAATCAACCCAAATGTCCAGCAGTTGATGAGTGGATAAGGAAAATGTGGTACATTTATACAATGGAATACTACTCAGCCATCAAAAATGATGAATTAATGCAATTTGCTGGGAAATGGATGGAATTAGAAACAATTATGTTGAGTGAAGTATCTCAGACATGGAAAATTAAGCACCGTATGTACTCCCTAATAGGTGGATCCTAGTACCAAACCCACTTAGAGACACATTCAAAGATAAATCTCTGAAATACCTGCAGTAATTCCAAATATTACAAACAGAAGAGAAGGGGAAGGAGGGTCCTGCCAGAAAAAAGGGGATTGTACTACACCAGATAATAGGCCACCGTCAAGGACTGCAAGTAAGTACTGAGACATCTGGTTAAGCTCACAAACTGTCCTTCCTGGTCACTTGCAACTGATGTGGTATGATCTTACCAGAAAGGAAAGGCGTATAGTCGGCAGATAGAGGGTAACTATTTTGCAATGGGAGACTGACCCATCCCTCACCGCAATCTCCTACTCTTATTCTATCTACCTTTGAATCTATCCTTACAATAAGACTCTATTTTAACAGCTTTTTATCTCTGGCCAGGGGGTGACATCCAATACCCATCAGAATGGAGCCAAGGGCATTGCAGGAGCAGCAAAACTGAAAAAAAAATCAACAAACCATAATTCAGAACATCAGAGACTCTATATCAATCATCTGGAATCAGGCCTGCCTAATCTCTCCCCATCCTGAAGCTCAGGGAAATTTGCGGAAGATGGGGTGGTAAGATTGTAACAGCACAAGGATGGGAGAAGTCATAATATGCAAGATACTCCACACAAGTTTGGGCCAAAGGAATTATAATAGGACTGTGCATTATCTGTGCAATGACCAACATATCATTGACCCCTAAAAATCTAGCAGGGAGTAACGGCACTACAATCCTTAGAAGCAAGGAATTAACAGTCACAACAGTGTTCCTATAGTTAAGGGGAACACAAAAAAGAGTTCTAGGAAATGCCACTGAGTCCTTACACCTCATCAGAGAGGAGGACCCAGAGAACAGTTTGATATACATATTAAAGGATACTTCAGAGATTTGGGGAGGGAGCCCTGAGAGAAAGGAAGGAGGGGGGAAAGAGGGGAAAAGGGGAAAGGGAGCAGGAAGGTCCAGGGAGAGGTGGAGGAAGGGAGGGGACAGGGGTACCTATTATGTTTGTATGAGCGGCAAAATAAATAAATAAATAAATGTAAAAAAAGATTGTATGAGCAGAAATAATAAAAAAACAAATATATAAATATATATATATGTTTCTACAAACCATCATTGTACAAATTGAAAATGATAATAAGAAAAGCATTTGGATTTATATTATTAGTATGACTATATATTGGTATGGTGACAAGTACAGAACATACTGAAAAATTGTAGTATATGTAAACAAAACAAGAAGCATACTTATTGAAAGACTAAAATAAATTAGACAAGACAGGAACATTTTCTCTTAAGATTTCAGTCTTGAATAAAAATTTCAGCTTATATTATTTTTTATGTTTAAATTTTCTTTTTTTATTTCTTCCACTCATATGAAGTTGATAGGTATCCCATTCCCCTCCCTCACTCCACCCATCCCGGGATCCCCATGCTTCCTCCCCCTCTTTCCCCTTCCCTTCCCCCCCCCCCCCCCCCCCGTCCCCTTCTCCCACTGCCCCCTCCTCCCATTCCTGGAGCATCCTTTAGTGTGTATGTCAAACTTTCCTCTGGATCCTTCTCTCTGATGAGGTGTAAGGACTCAGTAGCTTTGCCTAGAGCTCTTTTTTGTGTTCCCCTTTAGTACAGGAACACTATTGTGGCTGTTAAATGCTTGCCTCTAAGTATCCTAATGCCTGTGATCCATGCTAGACTTTGGGGATTCAATGATGTGTTGGTCATTGCATAGGTCATGCAAAGTGCTATTATGATTGCTTCAGTCCTAACTTGTGTGGAGTACCTTGCATATTGTTGCTCCTTCCCATATTTAGGCTTTTACAATCTTACCGCCCTCTCTTCTGCAAATTTACCTGAGCTTTAGGATGGGGAGAGATTAGGCTGGCCTGGTCCAGGTAGTTGATGTACAGTCTCTGATGTTCTGAGTTATGCACTGGGAGATAGGGAGGGGGGAAGGAAGTGAGAAAGGGGGGAAGGAGCAAGGGTGTACAGGAAGGGGTTTTAGGGAGAGAAGGGACCAGGGTACCTAGAAAATTTGTATGAGCAGAAATAAATTTTAAAAAGTAGACTCAAGGAATTTATCTCCACTAAGCCAGCTCTCAAGACCGAAGAGAAAAACAAATGTACCTAGGAGGCTACAGGAAGAAATAAACCACACTGAAAAGACCATCTCAACAGACTTGGAAAAAGCTTTTGACAAAAATCAAGCATCCTTTAATGCTAAAATTCTTGAAGAAACAGAGGCTTCCGTGACCAAGGCTGAGAGTACTTCTAATCTGTAGAAATCAGATGGACAGCCCATTTCTCCAGTGAATGCTGCTGTTGCCCAATATATTCAGGAACAATGTAGCTATCCTAGAAAACGGAATTGGAGGTCATATATGAGATACACAACATGGACTTCATCCCAAGAAGGATATTTTTTTATACCCACTGCTCAAAAACAGCAGAGAAGTCTTAACATGGCACCATTTCCCAAAGGATGCAAAAGAATCTCAGAGGAACTGTGAGATGTCTCTCTCTGGAAGTATAGTAACTATTAAACTAACTGAACTGCATGAATGCAGTCATTCTTTACACTCCATGAATCATATATTTTCAGAGACATAGCATGCCAACGCTGGAGATGACCTCAGAAATTATCTGAACTCCCTTTGGTTGAATGGAAATCTAAGACCCACCTAGGGGAAAGGACATTCAGGGTCTCAGGGATAAACACATGTTCAGACTAGAACTTTGTCTGTCTGATGAGTACTCCCAAATCTGCGATCACACCAACAGACCTGGTTAAATCTATTAAAAAACAAAATGAAACCTTATGAATGTGGGAGGGAGACTTGTAGGTTAAGAAAGGGTTCCTGCAGGGGTAGCAGATAAAAGCAATCAAAATGTATTATATGCAGGTTTAAAATAGACAAAGATCAAAATTATAAATAAGAAGAAAAAAGCATACAGACAAAATACAAGTATTTTCACATACACTGAAAAAGGGTATGGATCAGTGAAAATAATCCAGATATGAAAAGATTGGATAAAATTGTCTGATCCATACCCTTTTAGCCTTAAAACTCTTAAGTATGAAGGTGCAGACATAAGCCACCACAAAACAATATGCAAAACACATAAGTTTTTCTTTTTTTATTAAACATGATGAATATTTTATTGTTTTTCTTTTTTAAATTTATTTATTTATTTCTGCTCATACAAACTTAATAGGTACAACAGTCCACTCCCTCCCTTCACTCCTCCCTGGACCTCCTAGCTCCCTTTCCCCTTTTCCCCTTACTTTCCCCTCTCCCTCCCTGTGTAAATTGCATGGTCTAGGACTAAGCATATCTGACACATTTAGAAATGTCCCAATGCATATACTCTTTACTGAGAAGCAAAGGTCAAATGTTCCTGTTTGCTTCTGAATTCATTGTGTCTGTGGTGTCCCAGGTCTCTTAATCCTATGATTTCATAGACTTTAAATTCATCCAAAAAGTTGACATCACAGGGATAACAATCTCAACATCAGGTTATGAGAAACAGAATGTTTTTCAGGGTTTCTGGCCTCCATGGAATTTATCAAAGCATTTCAAATTTAACTTGACTTGAAATTCTAAGCCAAGGGGATAAGGATTTTAAATCATATTTTAAATCATATAAGCCCTCTGTCAGATTTGAAATATGAAATTTATCTTCCTTAAATGGTTTAAGGACTAGAAATTTTCATTTACCTCTCAAGTGCTAAGGGAAATTTCTGGATGTACGTTTATTACTAAAGCAAATCACTGATTTCATTTGGATTGTAGACTTATTTCCTGAGAATTATTATGTATGTCCTGATTGGACTTGCTCCATGTTTTTCATAGGCCAGTCCTTTATAATCTGTCTCAGTCTGTACTTGCATCTAAACTGAAGCCTCTGAAAGATTTAATCATTCATTTATTTATTCAGTCAGTCAGACAGCATGCAAGATTATAGCCTACCGTATATTAGATGTTGTGCTATGTGTTGAACCTTTTCCAGTGAATAAAATATTGCCTTTAAATGGTAACAAAAAAAGAGAGAACATGGAAGAATTAGTTGCCTCCTAACTTTGAAGGTTGTGTATGAATCAAACATCTGGCATTTGTCTTATGATGTTCCTTATCGATTCCATTTTGAGAATTGTATGGTGAGGCTTTGGGCACATATAAGAGTGATATATTATTACTTAAGCTAAGTATTGAACAAGACTTTTGTTGATCAAACAATTTCTGAGGAAAGGAACACCCATGTGGTGTGGGAAATATGTCAATAAGCTGAACTAATACAGTTGGTTCAGTATTTGTGCATACAGGTATCCTGGCAAGAAAGAATGTGTAACTATTTCTCAATTGTTTTCCATATAGAGAATAACCATTTCCCTTGGTTCCTGATGTTGATGTGAACTCGGCTGTTATATATAGGAAACATAGTGAGCAAGAATCAAACTTCTTCCTCCTTTAAGGTTTTTTTCATATATATGTATGTGTATATATATGTGTGTGTGTGTATATACATATGTATGTGTGTATATGAGTATATATAAGTATGTATATGTATGTGTGTGTATAATTGATTATTCTCACAGGGTGTGAAGTTTGCTTTATGGTTATGATTTCCTTTGAAATCACTGTGATACTGGCTTTCATGACAGTTGTTTACTGTTTCATATGTGTTGTAAAGTGAATTGTGTAATACATTTAAATTTTATCTTCACATGTTAAGACTTTTCTTCACTTTTGGGATTTAGCATTTTGTTTGCAAATAAAGAAAGATTTTCTGGTGAACTATATTAGATTCTTTCATATTTTCCTGGATCTGAATGTTCATATCACTCCTGGGATGCAAATGTCTTTCATGTAGTCAATAGTTTGATGCCCTTTGTTTTCACTGACAGTGGTAAGACATATATTTGCTTTGTAAGTAATAATGGGTGTGTATTGAAATATCCAAATATATTATCTTTAAATTTTCATCTATCTGGATTATAAAATTATCAGATTTTTTTGAACTTAGGTTTGTCCCCTGCAATTTAATTACAATACAGACTATTACACATTCTATGAATTTTTTCCACTGAGCTATTCAATGTGTTTTTGTCTTGTATAATTTTTTAGTTGACTTTTGTATGTAAGACGACTCTGTTATTTAGAGTACATCATAAATTCATATGAGTTTTTCACCTTTAATTGCCACATTTTCTCTCTTGAGTTTGATTCTCGAGTTTTGCATTACTGATATTTGAATTCTCTGTTTCTTTCTAAATTTCTAGGCTTCTTTCATATGTGTGAATACATGGTTAGAACTGCTGTACTTCATTTTTTCTTAATTTGGCAGAGATACACAACAGAACAGAAGTTATCAAAGTTACTTTTCTTCTGTCATAAGGGCCCATTTATCCATGTTGGTTGCTTTCATTCCCTCTCAGTCATCACACTGATAGATAATGTTTTCTTTGAATCATCAATTTAATGTGTGTCATTCAATGTTGTAATCCAGTTAGGGATTTCTAATATTCAGGGCTGAAGAGATGGCTCATGGGTTAAGACTCTCTTTCATAAGCAGTAGGTCCTGAGTTCACATGACAAGTCCCATGTAAATATGCCAAGCAGAAATGACAGAGGTCTGCACTTCTAGCACCAATGGCCAGAGCCTGGGAAATTCTAGACCAAAGCAAGAAGAAAGTAAAAGAAATCAAGGATGACTTGAGAAGTCACACTTAGGTCTCCAGAGGGATACATGGTGTTCTTTGATACACCTACACATACACACACTTAAAGTAAATATGAATAAATAAATAAGTTCTAATATATGGATCACAGCTCAAGAATTTGAGATATTGCCTTGTAACAGTTGGCCTGTCTTAGCAAAGCATCATGTATGGCTTATTTTCTATTGATAGGGCACAGTATGAGGAAACCTGACATGATATTGAAGTTGGAGAAAGGACTTGTGCCATGTAATCCAGCAGAAGACTCAGTGTGCAGCCTCTCAAGTCAGTAACTACATTCTGAATTAGAAAACTGAGGAAAAACAGTATCATCAGTTACAATGATATTAAGCTGTTTTTACAAGGTTTGTCAAAACACACGGTGGCTCGCAGCTTTTCTTGTGGACCTGCAGCTTAGTGATTATTGTTCAAGTAACTGTAAAGCTAAAAAAGCCTTTTCTTGTGTGTGTGTGTGTGTGTATGTATTGTTAAGAATTATTTCTTAATTTTCCAAAAATTCTGTCTCCATATAAATATTTATAGTAATTTTCTTTTTGGCATTTTGCAATATTATGGTATGTATTTAAAGTTATATTAAAACAAAATTCATTGTCAAGATGAACTTTAAGTACAGATCCTCCTGCCTCAACCACCAGTTTTCAGATTACAGTCATGATTCACCACACGCAGCTACATGGATCTACTTTTTTTTTAATGTTTCCTATTTATTCAAGCTTAATATATATTTATCCTTTCACCTTCTCTGCCCCCTTCTCCCTTCCATTTCTCCCTTCCCTTCCCTCATGGATCCAAACTGCTCCCTCCCAACTTCCTCTTCCTCAGCTTATAAAGGTCTGAGAATCAACTATGGAACATCTGCTCTAGTGGGGGTCAGGCCTCTGTGCCAGACCAAGAGGCCCTTCCTTGGGCCCATAACTGGTATGGGTAGTACTCTACACATGTGTACCCCCTCTATCTTTTTTAATTTTTTATTATTTATTCAATTGTGTATGTACATGTATGCGTGTGTGTATTTGTATGTGTGTGTAGAACCACGGACGAATTCGGGAACCACTATGGAGCCCTCCACCTCCTCCTCCTTGTTTACTCTGCCCTGGGATTCACAAGCTTCGCCCTACCAGGATCAGAAACACAGGCTGCCCCGGGATTCTGCCTGGTGTATATAGGTAGGGTCTAGGATCCTAACTCAGGACCTTCTGCCTGCAAGGCAGAGGCTTAACCCCTGAGCCACCTCTCCAGCCCCCTCCCCATCTTAAGGTCCTATTGCCTGCAATTACTTCTCCTGAGATCCTATTAATCTGTGGGAGTATGTTGATGTGTCAGCCATTGTGCGGGTGTGGTAAGGTCAAATCTAACTGAAGTAGGTTCCTGGCTGCAGGAGCTCTGTCTTGAGTAAAGTATTTGTCTAGTAGTGGATTTCCCCATCTTTACACTCTTCCAGAACTTTTGGGTCATTCCATGATTTGCTGTTGTAAATAGTGTTGCTATGAACATGGTTGTGCTTCAGTCATTGAGGTGAATTTTTGCTTTATGGGGATTATTCCCAGAAGTGGAATAGAAGGGTCATATGGCATTTCAATCTTTAGGTGTTTTAATATAATTTTCTTTTTTATTAATTTATTATTTCCACTCACACAAACTTGATAGGTACCCCTTCCCCTCACTCCTTCCACCTCTCCCTTATTTTCTTGCTCCCTCCCCCCTTTTCACCTTCCTTTTCCCCTCTACCTTCCTTTCTCCCAGTGCTCCCCCTTTCCTGGAGCATCCTTTAGTGTTCATGTCAAACTTCACTGTGTGTCCTCCTTTCTGATGAGGTGTAAGGGCTCAGTAGCATTGCCTAGAGCTGTTTTTTTTGTGTTCCCCTTTAGTATAGGAATACTACTGTGGCTTTTAATCTCTTGCCTTTAAGGATCTTAGAGCCTGTGATCCATGCTAGACTTTGGCGGGTCACTGACATGTTGGTCATTGTGCAGGTCATGTAAATTCTTGTTATGATTACTTTGGCTCTAACGTGTGTGCAATATCTTGCATATCATTGCTTCTCCCCATCTTTAGGCTCTTACAATCTTATCACCCCCTATTTCACAAATTTCCCTGAGTTTTAGGATGGGGAGAGATTAGGCTGTCCTAGTTCCTGGTGATTGAGTAGCCAGAGATAAAAGGCTGTTAAAGTCTTATTATGAAAGTAGATGCAAAAGAGTAGGAGACCACGGTGGGGAGGGGTCAGTCTTCCATTTGCAAGATGATTATCTTTATTATACCAGGCACTATGCCCTCCTTTTCTGTTGAAATCAAACCCCATCAGTTGCAAGTGACCAGGAAGAAAAGCCTATGAATTTAACCAGATGTTTCATTTCGGTACTTAATGGTGGCCTGTATTCTCTGCTGTAGCATGATCTCCTCTCTCCATGTTTCTGGGGGTGTCCTCTTTCCCCTTCCCTCATGTTTATAATCTTTGCAATTACTGTATGTATTATAGTGATTTATCTTTAAGTGTTTTACTAAGTGGGTTTGGTACTAGGATACATCTTAGGGAGTACATACGACACTTAATTTTCTGTGTCTGGGATACTTAACTCAATATATTTTTTTCTAATTCCATCCATTTCTCAGAAAATTTCATTAATTTATATTTTTGATGGCTGAGTTACCATGCCCTAATCCAACCATTCTGGTGGATAAGGTTACAACATGTAGAATATTGTTCTATGGAAATAATTTCTTGGAAAAAAAACATAGCATTAAAATATGGGAATTGTTAGGACTTGGTGTATCTCTGCCCACTTGGGGATCTAAAGCCTGCTCCCTGGGGAATATCACAGTAATGCCCATGGGCAGGTATTGGTTTTTCCTCCGTAGAAAATTTAAGTTTTGTCTCTGGTAGGAGGAATTCTTCTGGGAATTGGGTGTGCCTTTTACCTGTCCTTAGGTTTTTTAGGACTAGTTTTCTGCTCTCTGATGTACAGAAAAAGCTTGCTTTTAACTTTAAATCAAATTGTAAATAGATATTTGACTCACAATAAGTAGACTTATTAGTCAGAATGTATATACTGATTTTAAAGGAATTAGAGAGCAAATTCAAGAGTCTTAGAAATATAGGTGGATAAAATTCCAACCTATGAACTTACTCAGAAATTCCAGAAGTATGAAACTATACTATCTGTGCACTAGAACTTTAAAAGGAACCGTGATACCACTCTTACCCTGGCTGAAGGCCAAGGAAGAGATCATCATGCCAGAAAGTCTAGACACCAAAACTATCCCCTGAAGATGGTATTTGCAATCAAACTGGAGAATCCATGTCGGTAGCAAAGGGCACCATGTCTTCCCTTTCCCAAATAGCACTCTTATGGGAAATCACAGAGATGGATCATCTGAGTGCACTGCCACCAATGATCACCTCCACCCCGAAAGAGACACACTTGGTGATATGGGGCCCAACAGAATGGACTCCAGGTTTGCAGAATGCATTGTTCAAGGATGGGTCATAAACAACTTCCTCAAAGGAAGACATAAGCAACCTTACTATAAAGGAGCTCAATCCTCATCTGTGTATTTTAAAAATGTAATCTCTGTTAAAACAATGAAAACTATGTGTGCTCAGCCCCATGGCAATCTGGTGAAGCATTTTAGATTAGACAGAATTGAAAAAAACAGGGAGAATAGAATATTTGTGTCTTTTCCCTCAAACAATGGGTTAGCTACTTAAAAAATTGTTTATTCTTAATGAGCATAGGAAACTTGGAAGGTTTGTGTGCAGGGACACATTCTTTGCTCTAAATTTTTCTAGGATAAAGCTGTCACTAAGTTTCAATACAGTGGGTCCAGATTCACTCAGCCTAGAGAGTTGTATGTTCTGTTCCCCATCTCTGCCTAAGCCTTCCCTCACCTGGTCCGGGGGAACCCTGGTCTCAAGGCGGAGACTCTGGTCTACGGCACTAAGTAGTATTCCATTGTATAATAAATGTGCCACATTTTCCTTATCCACTTGTTAACTGATGGCCATTTGGGTTGCTTCCATTACTTTGCTATTGTAAACAGTGCTGCTATGAACATGATCGTGCTTGTGCTATCAAGATGAATTTTTGCTGTATGAGGGATTATTCCCAAAAGTGGAATAGCAGGGTTGGTCATATGGCATTTCAATCTTTAACTTCTTTAAAAATCATGAGACAGCTCGCCAGAGTGGTTGTAAAAGCCTGCATTCCCACTAGCAATGTAAGAGAGTTCCCTTCTCCCCATATCCTCTCCAGCATTTGTTGTTTGAATTGTGGATTTTTTCCATCCTGAAAGGGTGAGATGATATCTCAGGGAGGATTTGATTTGCATTTCCCTGATGGCTAAGGATGCAGAGCATATTTTATTTGTTAGACATTTCAATTTTGTTCCCTGGTAAAGTTTCTTTTGAGTTCAAAGGCCCATTTTTTAATTGAGCCACTTGTTTCTAAGTTTTTTGTCCACTTTGGATAACAGAGCTCTATCAGATGTGTGGTTAGTGAAAATTTTCTCCCATTCTGTCAATTGCTTTTGTGCTGAAGTTACAAATCTAAATAGAAGCTCTTTAATTTAATAAGATTCCATCTGTTGAGAGTTGGTTGCAGTGACTGTGCTATTGGATGTCTGTTTAGGAACTGTTGGCTAGTCCAATCAGCTTGAGAGAGTTCCCTACCCTTTCAACTAAGGATTTTATAGTCTCTGGCCTTATATTGAGGTCCTTGATCCATTTAGAATTAAGTTTTGTACATGGTGACAAGTTGGGTCCAGTTTTAATCTTCTGCATGTGGATATCCAGTTTTTCCTGCACCATTTGTTGAAGATGCTGTTCTTTTTCCATTGGATTTTTATGGGCCCCTTTATCAAAAGTCAAATGGTTATAGTTGAGTGGGCTTATATCTAGGTCTTCAACCCTTATCCATTGATCTGTGTGTCTATTATGGAGCCAATACCCGGCTGTTTTTATAACTATGGATTTGTAGTACAGACTAAGATTTGGTATGGTGATACCTCCTGCAGAGTTCTTGTTGCTCAGGATTGTTTTTGCTATCCTGAGTCTTTCATTTCTCCATATGAATTTTGAGATTGTTTAGTGAACTTCTTTGAAGAATTGCTTTGGGATTTTTTTTTATTATTTATTCAATTCTGTGTGTGTGTGTGTGTGTCTGTGTGTGTGTGTGTGTCTGTGTGTGTGTGTAGAACCACAAGCGAATTCAGGAACCACCATGGACGCCTCCTCATTCTGTTCCTCCTCCTCTTTTATTCTGCCCCAGGACTCACAGGCTCCACCCTACCAGGACCAGAAATGCAGGCTGCCCCCGTTTCTGCCTGGCGTCTATACCTGGGTCTAGGATCCGAACTCAGGACCTTCTGCCTGCAAGGCTTAACCCCTGGGCTACCTCTCCAGCCCCTGCTTTGGGATTTTAATTGGTACAGTTTTGAATCTGCATATTGCCTTTGGTAGGATGGTCATTTTTATAATATTGATTCTGCTAATCCAGGAACATTGGAGGTCTTTCCACCTTCTAGTGTCTTCTGTAATTTCTTTCTTTAGGGTTTTAAAGTTTTCATTGTAGGGGCTGGAGAGATGACTCAGGGGTTAAGCCTCTGCTTTGCAGGTGGAAGATCCCGAGTTTGGATCCTAGACACCATGTGGTCCTGGTAGGGCGGAGCCTGTGAATCCTGGAGCAGAGTAAGCAAGGAGGAGATGGAGGCGATCTAAGGTGGTTCCTAAATTCTCCTGTAGTTCTATACACATGCACACACAATTGAATAAATAATAAAAAAATAAAATTCTCTATGTAATGGTTATTTACTTCCTTGGTTAGTTTTAGACCAAGTTATTTCATTTTTTTAGGGGCTATAGTAAATGGGATTGTTTCTCTCAAGGCTTTTTCATTTCTTTCATTCTAGGCATAGAAGAAGGCCACTGTTTTTGTATGTTTATTTTGTATCCTGCCTCCCTGCTGAATTTCTGTATTATTTCCAGGAATTTCCTGATGGAGTTTTTGGGATCACTCAGGTATAAGATCATGTCATCTGCAAACAGAGATAACTTGCCTTCTTCCTTGCTGATTTGAATCCCTTTTATTTACCTGTTGGAGTACTTAAAAATCATTTAAGAGTACTCATCTTCTGTTCTTTCATGTAAGATAGCTTCAGAAAATAAAACGAGTGTGAGTAAAAAGAATATCTTGGACCAGATTTCTAATACCTGAACAATCAATGATAACATGAACTAGAACCCTTGAAGCTGCTTTTCTTTTTTTGCATGTTGGTATCACACCTCTACTTATTTAAGTTGCATTGTTTGTCATCCTGATGAGTGAAGAATAATGCAGAGTCCTTCACCCCTGCATGGACAGACTTTCCATTTATCGGGTTTTGGTGTTTCTCTGCTGGGCCATAACCTAGAAATGCACATCTGAAGACCTTTTTTAGTCTGATGCCAATGAAGGCTCAGTCTTCTTGCAAAAGCTTGATGTGAGTACAATGTCACTGAAAGAGATTTTCAGACACACAGTTGTAGATGAAAGGAAAACATGGCTTCAAAGATTGTTTGAAGGGTGAAGACATGGGTCGAATGTTCCTTTTTAGATGTCCTGAGAGGCTCAAGGCTCAACATTAGTAATTAATGCAAATCGATGACACTACCTTGATCTCCGAGGACATGTTTGTATCTGTAGCAGTGCATGCGGCCCACACAGACAATACAGGCCAGCCTGGTCCATTTCTCCTACATGTATCCATGAAGAATGAAGTAAGAAAAGTTAAATTTCCCGAGTTTCAATCTGCCCTTCTTCATTTAAGAAAAGTCATATGTATTATTTACGTTTTAATCATTTTATTTATTATTTGTGTGTGTGTGTGTGTGTGTGTGTGTGTGTGTCTTTGTATGTATAGGTGCCACAACATCCATATAGAAGTCGGAACACAACTTTATGGAGTATATTTTTTCCTTCCAAATTTACCTAGTTTCCAGGGAACAAGCTGTGAAAGTTGGCCTTATGCAGCAAGCTTCTTCACCATGCAGCCATCTGGCCAGATTCCTAATTATATATTATAACAGTCTTTCTGCTTCTTGTATCCAACTTTTAATACTTCAGAATATACATAGTAAAAAAAATGTAATAACCATTTTTTTCCAGTTTAATTTTTTCACTATTATTGTGTTCTGAATGTAAAAGTGATGGGACTTTTTCTAACATTTTCCTTCATGCATATAATTTACATTGACACTAGCCACACTATTCTATGACTCTTTTTTGCTCCTTCCATATCCTATCTCTCCACATGCCTCATGAGCTCTCTTGTATTTTCAAGTATGCTATTTTGCATAAATTCTATGTATTAAAGGAAACAGATACTACTTATCTCTAAGGCTAACCAATTTCATTTAACATGATCTTAGCTGCGCTTCACGTTTCAATGAGATTTGTTACACTCATTTTTATATAATTATCACCACCATCTGTCTCTGCATTTTCTTGTTCTTACATATAGTAATATGCATCAATATTTAAAAAAAAAGATTTTTCTGGGGGCCAGGATGATTTCAGTGAGGAAGATGGAAAAAAAAGAATGCTGGACACTGGGAAACCTACTTCAAAAACCAGAAGCCAACATTATAGAAGGAAAAGGAAAGAACTGATTTTTAGCTCTCTGATTTCCCTCCATGTACTATATATGTCATGCATATTCCTGCATCTCTCTGCCTCTCTTTTCTTCTTAATCTCTAACAAATAAATAAATATTTTTAAAACATTCTTTCTTACTCTCCTGCCTGGGCTTGCCTCTTACCATGGGCCTACCAAAAGGCCTGACTCTTTGAAAGGAGCATAGGTGAGCCCCAATTCCTTCTCTCACCTAGGCGCATGCTTCTGCCACATGGTGTCCATCTCCCACCTACCTCACCCAGCAGTCTCATTGCCTAAATAACACTAGTACCCCCTCCCCTGCTGATGATTAAAATGGTCCAAGAAATTAATAATGACCATAGAAATCACATGAGGGAACAAGAGACACCATAAAACTGAAAACACCAACAATATCACCATTCAATAGAAGAGAATCTTCACACGTCACCCTAAAATTTTCCTTATATTTTCCTCTTAACCTCAATCCATTGTCACCACAGCTTAAGTTTTTTTTAATAGGATATATGGTATACATAGTATACTTTTTACAGTATACACCCACCCCATCCCTTCAGGTTCTTAGCCATTCACCCTGTCATATCCCAAAACTATTTAAAAATTGTCATAACCCACTCAACTCCAACTCCTGGCTACTGTACCCACTCTTTTTTATCTTCTTAAAGTTGTTCTGATATTTAGTCTAAAGCTCACCTATTAAATCCTGACACCCAGTCTCAAACATATCAGTTATAACTAGACCAAAATTCTGTCATCCTCCCCCATTAATCAGAGTTGGACTTACATACTCTATAGACATTACAAGAACTTCCCTCACAAAACAGCACCAAACAACAATAGTCTCACCTTTCACACCCAGGCAAAAAGTCATAACAACTGTCCAAGTGTGCTACTTCTATCCACTCAAGAGTCAGAAACACATGCCAAAGAGACAAACACCAGTATTTACATGAGAACATGAATCCATTATTTTTTCCACCTCTTTGTGCTTATGCTGAGTAAAGTTGCTCAGAAACAAGTGTAGAAACTCAAAAATATTTAGTTAGTACATTTTTTTCTTAAATTCATAATTTATTTGTCTTAGAATTAGTGAAGTTATTGAGTCATAGAATGTTGGAATTTGATGAAAATCTACAACAGGATATAAGCCAGAACTAATTCTGCCCATTTTTGCCTCTTTGTTCCATGGTGGGAAAATTTCTATTTTAAAATAATGACATTTTCAACAATATTAAATGGAACTGTTTGTATCAAGTACAAATATATTTATAGCATTGACATGAACCACATCTATTTTCTTTTGTCCCCATTGTTTTTCAGTTTTTTAAAATATATAATTTTATCTCTGCTCCTCCACCCACCCTGGACAGAATGCTTTCCCAGTCCTCCATTCCAGATAAGTTCCACTAGCCCACAGATCATCCGCTCCTCCCAGCTCCTCCCACTAGCCAGCCTGAGCAATACCTAGGCTACCCCGAGCTTGGGTGGTCTACTAAACGATGCCCCAGGTCCCAGGTGAAGAGCTCTGCCATCACCATCAGCCCCTCTGCCTCTCTGGCCCACCCAGGACCCTTGATCCCAGTGCAGGGAGGACACATTGCTCCTCAGAATGCAACACAGTCCAAAGGAAACTCAAGCAAATGTCTAAGGGTCAAAGGCCATACATCTGAAGTCCTCTAAAATCATCCTATCACATGGGAGAGATTCTTCACCTCCAGCTCAAAGATAAGTAAACCTCTTTTTTTTCACCTTACTGATCCTTTCTAGTATCAATTGCTGTAAATCAACTTCCTCATTCAGCCACCCCAAAAACATATACAACCCCAGGGAGTACACCACTCATTCTCACATATCACCAAGATACTAAATCGTAAAAGTGCGTTACCATACTAATATTCACTATCTGTCTACTGAACCTGACTTAATTGTCCTGTCCAGCAGGACCAGTTATTTGTGGGTCCGAGGAGGATCGAGCCTGCAGGGAACGATGGGCGAGAAAGAAAGAGGGAGACCAAGCAAAGAGTTGTCAAGGTCTCGTTTATTTAGAGTTAGGGTACAGCTTATATGCTCAGGCTGGAGGGGGAGTGGGGCAGGGGAAAAGAGATAAGCATGGTGGAGGCGCCTGGTGGTCTAGGCGCCAGGTGGTCACGCAGTTGCACTATCTGTTATCTGGGTCCAGGGCGTTTTTATGGCTCCTCTGGAATGTCCTGGTAGCTGGATCCCGGGGAGGGGGGGGCGCATATCAAACAAACTTTTTGAGTTCCTTTTGGCCTTTTAGTGTCTCTGGCCTCTAACATATACAAGTTTTACGAGTTCCTTTTGGCCCTTTAGTGACTCTGGCCTCTAACATATCCCCCTTTTCTATATAGTAAAGGTGGGGGGCAGCTAGACAGCTATTGGGCCGAGGCAGGCTTGGGAAGAATATTGTCTGTATGTCCCGGAGCCATTTTCGTGGCCGTTCCTGTCTTGGGTCCGACCTCACTGCTCCTAGCCTCACCCGTCATGGGGTGGCTCTGTCACCCTCAGAGTCCCTGTCTTAGGTTGGTCTAGGAGCTGAGGAAGTTGCCCGTCTTTGGAGCGGCCACCTGGGCTCAAAACCTCCTCTTAAAGGCCCAAGGGTGATATAGCTGCAGCTAGACAAGGTCTCAGAGGTCACCTGTGGGGTTGAAGCTGCTGCTGACTGTCGACGGGACCAGCGTGTTGAGGAGGCGGCGGGCAGGACCTATGTCATGAAGTAATCTCAAGAGAAGGATGATTAATAACATTCCACCATGAGGTTTTAACAGTAGTAAGGGCAGAGAAATTAAGCCTCTCAGTAGTTATATCTAGGGATGTTTCATTGTCGTCAGTATTTTCTGTACAGACCCGGTGATATTGGACCGTAATGGAGGGTGGAGAAAGGGCAGAGTCAACTTGAGATTTTATAAAACAAGTTAATTTTTGAAAAGCCCATGGGCCGAAAGAAAGAAGCAAAAGTAATCCAATAAGAGGTCCTAAAATACTAGGGAGGAGGGTAGATAGCCAAGGGGAGATGGCAAACCAATTTTGATACCAAGATTCTTGTTTTTCTCTTTCTCTTTTTCTTTTTTTTAGGCTCTCAGTGATTTTTTGTAAACTATCTTCTACAAGACCAGTTTTGTCTGTATAGACACAGCAATGTTCTTTTAAGGCTGCACAGAGGCCTCCTTGTTGAAGGAGTACTAGATCTAATCCTCTTCGATTTTGTAAAACTACTTCAGAGAGGGATGCCAGTGAGTCTTTGAGATTTCGGAGGCTGTCTCTTATTTCTCTAATGTCATTATCAATGGCCATGCTAAGCTGGTTATATTGATGTTGGGAGGTAGTGAGGGATGCTATACCAGTGCCTGCTCCAGCAAGGCCAAGACCGATAAGGACAGCTAGAGTTACAGCAGATATAGGCTCACTCTTATGGCGAGAATGGGGGTCTGTGCCTCTTTGCCAGAATGTAAGGAACTCGTTAGGGTCATAAATGGTGAGTTTGGGAAACAGTCGTACCAACACACAATAGTCACATACCTGTAGAAATCTGAAAGTCTCAACGTAAGTGGTTAAGCCTGTAGAGCAGGCCAAGTAACTATGAGCAGGGGCTTGTAAGTATATGAACTGAGAATTGACAACCAAAGTGTCATTACATATATCTGTCAACTGAACGGGGGGAATCATATTTTTGCCCAGGAGACAGGTTCCTATTCCAGAGACATCAGTGACAGTGAGCTTGACACTGTCCCAGGATAATTGGTTGCTGTCATTTGTATAAGTGAGGTCGCCAAAAAAAGGCTATTCCTTCATAAAAAGGAGGGTTTGCTGAGAGGCACATCCAATATTCTTTATAGGTGGAATCATTTTGGTGCATTAAGGTAATGGCCGAAGCATTAAGAACAGACAGGATGAGGTTTGTGGAGGACATAGGACCATTAGGAATGGTAGGTTGGAAGTAGGAATGCGTAAGGGAAAGGGTGTTGGGAGTAGGGGTGTATCTATTGGGTGGAGTTCGTGGGGGGTATTGGTGTAGTTGGGCATTTGGTCCCATGGATGCCTTGTGTTGATTAGGGAGCTCTTGTAATAGTTTGATTCTAAAGGTTAGGCCAGGGTGGGGAGGATGCAATCTGAGAATAGGAGCTAGCTATGTCACCTGCTTGGTTGGTTATTACCCATGTATAGTTCCATAGTTGATAGGGGCCAGATTCTCCGACAGGTAGGATAAGCAGAACGGCGAACAGGGTCCAAGGTGGCTGAAGATAGGTGTTCATTTTTTTTGTGGAGATAAAAGAAGAGAGTCTTCTCAGGCGCCACCCTGGGATTGATTAATAGGCGTTGTGGTGATTTTGGAAGATTGAGGGGGCTTGTTAGGGGTATAAGGTTTAATAAAGCGTTCTGGAAGCCATCGAGCGCTATTGGCCTGTCTGTTATATATACAGGTGTGGCCCTTTCCCCATATAAGCACAGGATCAGGCCCGTGCCATTTGTTGTCAATGGGGTCCTTCCATATTGCCTGAGCATAGTCATTAGCCGTAGAGGGATGCCAGAGCCTGTCAGCTGCAGATTGTTGTTGTTCATCAAGGGTAAGGAAGTTTAAAACAAATAATGCATGATTTAGCAGGGTTTTGTGGTTTAGGGGGGAGTAAAGAATTCCCCCGTTAGATAGTAATTTTTGAAGCATATTTTTTAAAGTCTGATTGGCTCTTTCAACTATGCCTTGGCCTTGGGGGTTGTATGGGATGCCCGTGATGTGTTTAATGTTAAATTGAGCACAGAAGACTCTAAATTGAGTACTAGAGTATCCTGGGCCATTGTCAGTTTTGATGACTCTAGGACAGTTCATGACTGAAAAACAGGCTATAAGGTGGTTAATAACATGTTTTGTGGCCTCTCCCATTTGGGGAGTTGCATAAATAAAACCGCTAAAGGTGTCAATGGTGACATGAATATATTTGTTTTTTCCGAATGTTGTAAAATGGGTGACATCCATTTGCCAAAGTTCGCCTGGCACAAGTCCCCTAGGATTAACTCCCACATGGGGTTCAGGGAGAAAAGACAGGCAGGCTTTGCAATTACGGACAATTTCTCTGGCCTGTTCTTTAGATATTTTGTATCTTAAGCGAAGAGTGCGGGAATTGAGATGATGGAGGTTATGAGCCTGTTGTGCCTGTTGAAGAGGGGTGAGCGCTGTAGTAAATGTTTGTTGTTTAAAGGCAAGTGCTGTTAGGGAGGAAGTCAGGGAAGGTTGTTGTGTGGCCTGGTCGACAAGGTCGTTTTCCTGACATAGGGGTCCATTGTTAGAGTAGGCAAGGATTTTTATTTAACCTGTATAATTAGAATCTATAATACCTGGATAAACGTGGAGGCCTTTTAGGGTAGAATGGGTAAAGGGCCATATATGCCCGTGAGTAGGACTTGAACTCCAATATCAGGGGTTAATATTGAGTCGGTGGAGGGACTGAGGTCCAATCCTGTGTTGTTTGAGGTTGTTCTGTGGAAAGTGGAAATTTTATTGGCTGGGATGTTTTGGTTTGAGGGATGAACCGGATAGCTCCAGGGTTGAGTCCCTGAGTTGTCTGAGCTGGGGCAAGGGGCTGGCCCCTCTGGAAGGCTTTTTTTTTTTTTTTTTTTTTTGGTGGTAATGGGTTTCCCTGGGCATCAGCTTTTGAGCGACAATCAGAGAGGCCCAGTGTTTTCCTCTTTTGTATCGAGGGCAGGGTGTTGTAGGCAGTAGGCAGGAGGCCTTAGGTGCCGTACAGTTTTTGAAAAAAATGGCCAGGTTGTTTACAATTAAAGCAATTTTTGTCTGTGGTAAAATCTTTTAAGGCAACTCCTTTGGCGATGCCCATAGCATGAGCCGAGCCAATGCCTGAACACAGTTTTATATAGTCAGAGATGTCACAGGACCGGTGAGGGTGGATAGTATCCTGACAAGCAGGATTGGTGTTTTCAAATGCTAAGTGTTTCACAAAAGCACTCTCGTTTTCACCCCCACCGAATAGCTGCTCAGCTGTGTCTGTGAGGCAGCTGATGAAATTACTATAAGACTTATCGGGTCCCTGATGAAGTTTAGCCAAGGAGGTGGTAGTGGACTCTTTAGGGGGAAGCCATTTCCATGCCTTGAGACCTGCATTTTGAATCTGAGACAGGAGGCCAGGAGGGAAACGTGTTTGAATTTCATTAGTTTCATATGGAGGGCGCCCCATAAGTCTATCTCTGGTCCAGTTTTTAGTCTTAGGCGTTTGAGAATTATGCTGGGCAATCTCTCTGTAATTTTCTGCAAACTCAGTTCTCTAAAGAACAAATTCACCACCAGCTAGACAGGCATGGGCCAGATGATGCCAGTCATTTGGGACAAGCCAGCACTCACTCAGGTTTTCTAGTAAAGCTACCGTAAATGGCGCTGTAGGGCCGTAATTAGAAATTGCCACTTTCAAGTCTTTTAAATGTTTTAAATTTAGGCGGCGGTATTGTTGATTCTGGACCACCTGTGGGGTGTCCTTGGAGTCTGATTCCTCCGAGGGACTTTCTCCATCTCTCTGATTATCAGATTCATCCCCAGTCTCAGTGATTTCTTCCCCTTGGAAAGAGGAAGATTCTTGGGAATTTGTGGAAGCTTTGCTCCGGGTGACTGGGAAAAGTTGAAGGCTTTTAGAGGCTGTTTGGCTTTTTTTTAGGGTTTGAACTTATAGAGGGAGACAGAGAAGTTTGAATTAATTCTAAATCTAGGGCACAAAGCTCTTTTATCAGAGTGAGATATTCTCTCTTTTGTTGGAGAAGTTGTTTTAAGGAGGCTGATTGCTGAGAGAGCTCAGCTTTGGCTTGAATGAGAAGATCTAAGGAGTTGTCTGAAGGAAAAACAGGGGCGCAAAAGAGAGGAGCTGAAGCATAGGGGGGTGGGTAAGAATGGAAGGTTTTTTGAGGATGGCAGTTGGGTGTTTTACAGTTAAGTAGCCTCATTGTCTGAGGAAGTTTTCTCATCAGGGGGTAGGGCATTATCATCAGAGACTGGGTTAAGGATCTCTGGAATGTCTAATGAGTGGTAGAGACGGATGGGAGGGGACTCTAAGTGAGGGGAATTGTCCAAGGGAGGGGGATCTGAAGGAGAAGCGGGCATATCAGTAGCAACTGACTCAAAAGCCGAAGGGGGCCTGGAGCAACATTGTAAAACTTTTTCTCCCTCTAAAATAACCTTTTGAATATCAGGAGATCTAGTATAAACCTGTATAATATCATTAATAAGATTTTAATACGCGAAGGTTTGGACCGGAACCTTTTCAGGGCCAAAGGTCCTATAGGAATCCTGTAAACAATTTCTAAGTCAACGTTCTCAGACCTCTCTAGTTTTTACTCATGACCCCAGAATAAGCTTCCTGCTGCCCTTGAGAAGTTGGGATTTTATGAGTAACCAAATTCTTGCTTAATCAAAACAGACAATTAAAATACATTTAAATACGTGAAGCTTAATCTTATTCTCTAACCTCTGAGGCTCAATGTCCTCTATAGCAGAAAAGAAGCACAATGTATAACCTTTTTTTTTTTACCATCTCTAGTTCTTAATCTGTTTATAAACCCAAAATTTCATAAACCTTTATAGCACACTTTAACATCTTTTTAATCAATCAACTCAAAACTCCTGTACACATTTAATTTTTTAAGCGAGATTTTTATCTTATAAACCTTATTTAAAAACCTTTTATACATTTAAGTACCATATCTTGTTTATTTATACCTTTTTTATCTTTTGATTTTTTTGTTTTAATATTAGATATCCTGTAAGAAAAGTTCTTTAATAAAGGCATTAACAGCAGACCCCGTCTTAAAAATCACTGTACTTGAATTAAATTTGTAAGATTATAACAGAACATAGGAGTATACTTGGAATTTGGAACCAGATTTTTTCCCAAGGAAGGGAGCTCATAATTTCTCAAAAACCAGTTTTATTTTTTGGCTGTTAAATACGTTAACATTACACATGTGAAAACAAACTTTCCTGGGTAAAAACACATTATTTCTTTGTGAAGCTTCATAAAAAGATATTTTAATAAGTACGTACTCAGGCCTTTTGATGGTAATTTTTAAGTGTGCACGTGCATTTAAATTGGGCATGCCAAATAATGAATAAAGTCAAAACCAATAATGTGATCACAAGCGCGCAATAACCTAAAGTGGCCACTTTTTTTTTATTATGAAACATAAAATACACATATTCATAGGGAATTCAAATAGCCAAACAAGTCAGAACCTTTTAAAAGTAACTTTGTATGTCAGCCCCCCCTGAGGTCCCCACTCTAGCCTGTCCCAGGACAGGTTTCTGTGAAGATGCATGGGAAGCGTTTTGTTGTTGTTGTTGTTGTTAACTATTTCCATCCTCCTTCTCCTCTATGAAGAGAACCATGAGGCATTTTCTCTCCCAGCAGCCATTTTTCCACACGCCGGGACCTCTCCTCAGCCTTCAAAGCCAGCAACTCTGCCCACAAACTTTCTTCCATGCTGGGACAAGCGGACCGCTTCGCCCCCAAACATTTTGTTTTGTGCATGTGTACTACAGCCAGCGCCATCGCTGTGCGCCGCCATTATATTCCTGAATTACATCATTGATTAAATCATGACCTACTTTAGTCCAAGTCCAGTGGTGAATCTCCGGACCCATAATAACAATCCAAGGACAAGCTTCAGAAATGAAAGAAAGAAAACAACCCTACTAAATCTTTTCTTTTAACTCTTTTTAAACTCTAACTCCCCTTTCTCTGAGAGAGGACTTAATGTCCTTAATAAAGACAGCCTCTTTAGAAACATTTTGGCCCATCGCTGAAAATAATGAGACGAAGACTGATCACTTACCCAGAGATGTCTTTCCCTGACGATCTCCTCTACGAGTTGTACTGAAGACAGCTTTCCCTTATGAGTGGTAAGGGCGGTCTTCTCTACGAGTTGCACTGAAGATGACTTTCCCTCGTGCGGGACAAGGGCGATCTCCTCTACGAGTCTCTGATCCGCCCGGCTGGGTCTTCGTCTGACTCGGGGTCCGTGCCTCGAGCCCCACGTTTAGGCGCCACTTGTCCTGTCCAGCAGGACCAGTTATTTGTGGGTCCGAGGAGGATCAAGCCTGCAGGGAACGATGGGCGAGAAAGAAAGAGGGAGACCAAGCAAAGAGTTGTCAAGGTCTCGTTTATTTAGGGTTAGGGTACAGTTTATATGCTCAGGTGGGAGGGGCAAGAGGGGCAGGGGAAAAGAGATAAGCATGGTGGAGGCGCCTGGTGGTCGAGGCGCCAGGTGGTCGGGCAGTTGCGCTATTTGTTATCTGGGTCCGGGGCATTTTTACGGCTCCTCTGGAATGTCCTGGTAGCTGGATCCTGGGGGGGGGGCATATCAAACAAGCTTTTTGAGTTCCTTTTGGCCTTTTAGTGTCTCTGGCCTCTAACATATACAAGTTTTACGATTTCCTTTTGGCCCTTTAGTGATTCTGGCCTCTAACACTTAATTGATGAATTAACAGTCTTATAGCCTCATCAAGGAAATAACAATAATAACAGAGAAACATATCCAACTCCAAGGCAAACACTAGTAATAACTGCCCAAGAGTAGTAATAACAACTAAATCAGTTCAGTTAAAAATACTCAGAAAGTGAAAGGTATTTTTTTATTATTTTATTTTTATTTCTACTCATACAACTTTAACAGGTACACCAGTCCCCTCCCTCCCTCCAACCTCCCACCACCCTATGCCCCTTCCTCTTCCACCTATTCCCCAGTGCGTCCCCCTCCCATACCTGGAGCATCTTTTAATGTGCATGCCAGACTCTCCTCTGGGTCCTCCTCTCCGAGGAGGTGCAAGGACCCAGTGGCATTTCCCAGAACCCTTTTCTATGTTCCCTTTAAGCATAGGAACACTACTGTGGCTGTCAATCCCTTGCCTCCAAGGATCTTAGTGCCTTTAGCAATTGCTAGACTTTGTGGGGTAAATAGTGTGTTGGACATTCCCCAGGGCATGCAAAGTCCAATTATGATTGCTTTGGCCCTAACTTGTGTGGAGTATCTTGCATATCATTGCTCCTCCCATCCTTGTGCTCTTACAACTTACCACCCCCTCTTCTCTTCCGCAAATTTCCCTGAGCTTCTGGATGGGGAGAGATTAGGCTGGCCTAGTTTCAGGTAGTTCATATAGAGTCTCTGATGTTCTGGATTATGGTTTGTTTATATTTTTTCCAGTTTTGCTGCTCCTACAATGCCCTTCACTCCATCCTGATGGGTATTGGATGTCACCCCCTGGCCAGAGATTAAAAAGCTGTTAGAGTCTTGTTATACGAGTATATTCAAAGGTAGATATAAAAAAGTTAGGAAACTGCAGTGAGGGAGAGGTCAATCACCCATTTGCAAAATGGTTACTTTTTATCTGCCAGACTATATGCCCTCCCCGTCTGGTTAGATCATACCCCATCAGTTGTAAATAATCAGGAACAAAAGTCTGTGAACTTAACCAGATATCTCATTACTCATTTGCAGTCCTTGATGGTGACCTATTTTTTTCTGCTGTAACATGGTCCCCTCTCTCCTTGTTTCTGGTGTGGCCCTCCTACCACATCCCTCCTGTTCATATTCCTTGCAATTGCTGTAGGTATTACAGAGATTTATCCTTGAGTGTCTCTAGGTGGGTTTGGTACTAGGAACCACCTATTAGGGAGTACATATGGCGCTTAATTTTCTGGGTCTGGGATACTTCACTTAATATAATTGTTCCTAATAACATCCATTTCCCGGCAATTTCCATTAACTCATCATTTTTGATGGCTGAGTAGTACTCCATTGTGTAGATGTACCACATTTCCTTATCCACTCGTCAACAGTTGGACATTTGGGTTGATTCCATGACTGCCATTGTCAACAGTGCTGCTCTGAACATGGTTGTGCATTGCTATCAAGGTGAATTTTTGCTGTATGGGAAGTTATTCCCAAAAGTGGAATAGGAGGGGCATATGGCATTTCAATTTTTAATTTCTTTAAGAACCTCCAGACAGCTCACCGGAGTGGCTGTATGAGCCTGCATTTCCATGAGCAATGTAGAAGAGTTCCCTTCTCTCTACATCCTCTCCAGCATTTGGTGTTGTTTGTATTGTGGATTTTTGCCATCCTGACCGGGGTGAGATGATATCTCAGGGAAGTTTTGACTTGCATTTCCCTGATGGCTAAGGAAGTGGAGCATTTTTTAAGATATTTGTTAGACATTTTGTATTTCATCTCCAGTAAAGTTTCTTTTAAATTCCAGGGCCTACTTTTTAATTGGGCCACTTGTGTCCTTGGTGTTTAGTTTTCTAAGTTCTTTGTGCACTCTGGATAATAGAGTTCTATCAGATATGTGGTTAGTGAAGATTTTCTCCCATTCTGGGGATGGCCTTTGTGCTTGTGTTACAGTCTCTTTATCTGAACAGAAGCTCTTTAGTTTCACAAGATCCCATTTGTTGAGAGTTGGTTGCAATGACTGTGCTATTAGATGTCTTTTTAGGAACTGTTGGCTCCCAGTTAGCTCGAGGGAGTTCCCTACACTTTCAACTATGGTTTTTATAGTTTTTGGCCTTATATCAAGGTCCTTGATCCATTTGGAATTAATTCTTGTACATGGTGACAAGTAGGGGTGCAGTTTTAACCTTCTGCATGTGGATATCCAGTTTTGCCAGCACCATTTATTGAAGATACTGTTATTTTTCCATTGGATTTTTTTGGCCCTTTTGTCAAAGATAAAATGGCTGTAGTTGTGTCGGCTTATATCTGGGTCTTCAACCCTTATCCGTTGATGTATGTGTCTATTTTGGAGCAGTACCAGGCTGTTTTTATAACTATGGATTTGTAGTATAGACTAAGGTTTGGTATGGTGATGCCTCCAGCAGTGTTTTTGTTATTCAGGATTGTCTTTGCTATCCTGGGTCTTTTGTGCCTCCATATGAATTTTGAGATTGTTTGGTCAACCTCTTTGAAAAATTGCTTTGGGATTTTAATTAGTATATCATTGAATCTGTATATTGCCTTTGGTAGGATAGTCATTTTTATGATGTTGATTCTCCCAAACAAGGAACATGGGAGGTCTTTCCACCTTCTGGTGTCTTCTGCAATTTCTTTCTTTAGGGTTTTAAAGTTTTTATCATAAAATTCTCTTACTTCCTTGGTTAAGTTTACACCAAGGTATTTCACTTTTTTAGGGGTATAGTAAATGGGGTTGTTTCTCTCAGGGCTTTTTCACTTCTTTCATTCTGGGCATATATGAAGGCCACTGATATTTGTACATTGATCTTGCATCCTGCCTCCTTGCTGAACTAATGTAACTCCTGGTGTAGTTTTTGGGATCACTCAGGTATAAGATCATGTCATCTGCAAATAGGGATACCTTGACTTCTTCCCTGCCAATTGAATCCCTTTTATGTCCCTTTCTTATCTTAGGCTTCAGCTAGGACTTCAAGTACAATATTGAATAGAAGTAGTGAGTGTGAACAGCCTTGTCTAGTTCCTGATCGAAATGGGAATGCTTCAAGTTTCTCTCCATTGAGTATAATCCTTGCTGAAGGCTTGTTGTATACAGCTTTTATTATATTAATAAAGGTTCCTTCCATTCCAACCTTCTCTAGGGTTTTGATCATAAAAGGCTGTTGGATCTTGTCAAATGCTTTTTCTGCATCTATTGAGAGTATCATGTGGTCTTGAATTTTTGACTGGTTTATATGATGAAATACATTTATTGATTTGCATATGTTGAACCAACCTTGTGTGCCTGGAATAAAGCCTACTTGATCCCTCTGGATGATCTTTTTGTTATGTTTTTGAATCTGATTTGTTGACTTTGTTGAGAATCTTTGCATCTGTGTTCATTAGAGAAATTGGCCTATAGTTTTCTTTTTTGAATGTATCTTTTTTAGGTTTGGGGATTAAGACGATATTATCTTCATAGAAGGAATTTGGTAGTGTTCCTTCCATTACTATTTGATGGAACAGTTTAAGAAGTATTGGTGTTCTTAGCTCCTTAAATATCTGGTAGAACTCTGTGCATTTTTTGCACATTTTTTGGGGGAAGATTCCAGATTATTTCCTTATATGTTATTTGACTATTAAAATAATTCACCACTTCCTGATTCAATGTAGGAAAGTTGTGTTTATTTAGGAATTCATCCATCTCTTTTGTGTTGTCATATTTCATAGAGTATAAGTTTTTGACGTGTGAGGTTATAATTCTCTGGATTTTTTGGGTATCAGTAGTGATAACTCCATTTTCATTTCTAATTTTGTTAATTTGGGTTTTTCTCTCTCTTGGTTTTGGTTAATTTAGCTAGGGGTGTTTCAATCTTATTGATTTTTTTCAAAAAACCAGCTTTTTGACTAGTTGATTTTCTGTATCGTTTTCCTAATCTCGATGTCGGATATTTCTCCCCTCATTTTGCCAATCTCCTTTCTTCTGCTGCTATTGGGATCAGATTACTCTAGTTTCTCTAAAGCTTTAAGCTGCATTGTTATTTATTACTGACATTTCCATTTTTTGATGTAGGCATTAAGAGCTACGAACTTACCTCTCAGGACAGCTTTCATTGTGTCCCAGAGATTTTAGTAAGTTGTATTTTCATTATCGTTCACTTTCAGGAAATCTTGAATTTCCTTTTCAATTTCTTCCTGAATCCAGTTCTCATTGAGCATTATAGTGTTAAGTTTCCAGGAGTTAGTGTATTTTTTCTTGTTTGTTGTGTTGTGGATGTCAAGCTTTAGACCATGGTGGTCTGATAGAGCACAGGCTATAATATCAACTTTTTTCTATATGTGGATATTCGTTTTGTGGCCCAATATGTGATCTATTTGGAGAAAGTTCTGTGTGCTGCTGAGAAAAATGTGTATTCTTTGGTGTGTGGATGAAAAGTTTGATAGAGATCTGTAAGGTCCATTTCTTTCAGGGTTTGATTAAGTTCCAAAGTGTCTCTATTATGCTTTTGACCTGTTGATCTATCCCATGTTGAGAGGGCGGTGTTGAAATCCCCAAGAATTATTGTTTGGGGTTGATTTCACGTGTTAGACGCTGGAGAGTTTTCTTAATGAATGTGGAGGGGCCTGTATTGAGTGCATATATGTTCGGTATTTTGAAGTCTTCCTGGTGAATTGTACCTGTGACTAAAATGTAGTATCCATCTGTGTCTCTTATGATTTTCTTTGGTTTGAAGTCCACTTTGTCTGAAAGCATAATGCTACCCCTGCCTGTTTCCCTGTTCCATTAGCTTGTAAAATTTTGGACCAGCCTTTCATTTTTAGGATGTGCTTTCTTTTGTGGTGATATGAGTTTCCTGAAGGCAACAAATTTTTACATTGTGGTTTTTAATACAAGTTTGTAATCTGTGTCTCTTAATCGGTGAGTTAATACAATTGACATTTAATGTTATAATGGAGAAATTATTTGTTTGATATTTATGTTTTGGTGGTATTATACTTCACTTCTGTCTTCCTGGATATGCTTGTTCTTTTCTTCAAGGTTGAGTATTCTTTCTAGCATTTTTTGAAGGCCTGGTTTGGTAGACATGTAACCCTTCATGTTGTCTTTCACTGGAAAACTTTTTTTTCTCCCTTAAACATGACAGATAGATTTGCCAGGTATATCAGTCTGGGTTGGCATTTTTGCTTATTTAATACTTGAAGTACATCTCTCCAGGCTCTTCTTGCTTTTACTGTTTCCATTGAGTAGTCATTTGTTTTCTAATAGGTTTACCTTTAAAAGTGACTTGGTTTTTTCCTTTGAATCTCTCAGCACCTTTTCTTTGTCTTGAATCTGTAGTGGTTTGATTATTATTTGCCGTGGTGATTTTCTATTTTCATCATATCTGTTTGGAGTGCAAAATGCCTCTTGCATTTGGATGGGCCTCTCATTCTTTAGTTCTGGGAGGTTTTCATTTATGATGATTTGAAATATTTCCTCACGTGTAGTGTTTTGGGATTCTGGCATTCCATGAATGTGCATGTTATGCTTCTTCAGGGTGTACCATATCTCTTGAATGTTCCTCTCAAGTACCTTTTTGGCTTTAACAATCTCTTCCATTGAGCTGGTTAATATTTCCACTTTGTCTTCAAGATCTGAAATTCTATTTTCTGCTTCATTTGTTCTGCTGATAAGACTCTGTTGAGTTTTGGGTTGAAGATAACTTGTCTTTTAGTTCAATTTTAAACTCTGCCTGAGACCGTTTCAACTGCACTTTGCCTATTTTTGTTTCTTGAACTGTTTTTCTCAACTCCTCCAAGTACCTGTTGTGTTCCTGTTCAAAGTAGTTGATACAGTTGTTTAACTCTTCTCGGATTTCCTCTTTCATAGTATTAATCATGGTAATGATCATACTCTGAAAGTCATTATCTTGGGTCTGGCTTTCTTGGCTATCTTCTGTGAATTTTTTCTGGTCAGAATCCATCATTATGAGGTTAATTCTTTCAGTGGGAGATTGGTGTTCTTGGGTTTTGTTTCTCATGGATCTGCACTTTGATTTTGGCATTGTTGTTTTATTTCTTAGGATCTTTCAGTTTCTGTGTGTTTTTGACTGTACTGATTTAGTTGGTATTATTACACTTTCCAGTTATTACTAATGTTGCCTTGGATTAGATATGTTTGTCTTTTGTAATTGTAATTTCCTAGATGAGGCTATTAGGCTGTTAGTACATCAGTTAAGTCAGGTTAAGTAAACAGGGGGTGAATATTAGTATGGTAATGCACTTTTACGATTTAGTATCTTGGTGATATGTGAGTGGTGTACTCCCTGGGGTTGTATATGTTTTGGGGGTGGCTGTATGAGGAAATTGATCTATAGCAATTGATACTAGAAAGGATCAGTAAGGTGAAAAAAAAGAGGTTTACTTATCTTTGAGCTGGATGTGAAGAATCTCTCCCACATGATAGGATCATTGTAGAGGACTCCAGGTCCTTTAGAGTTTTGCTTGTGTTTCCTTTGGACTCTATTGAATTCTCAGTAGCAGTGTGTCTTCCCTGGACCAGGTGTGTGGGTCCCTGGTGGGACAGAGAGGCAGAGAGTCTTATGTTGATGGCAGAATTCTTCACCTGGGTCCTGGGACTTGGCTTAGTGGCCCACCCAAGCTACAGGGATGGAGGAGTATGAGCAAGTCCTGTCTGGTCAGGCGGACCAGCAGTGGGAGGAAGAAAGGGGCTGGGGTCTGGGCCAGGCCCAGAGGCTGCCTGGGTGCCGCTGGGACATGGGGGCACCTGGGGGGAGCTGGGCAGACTCACCTGGGATCTGGTGGACTGGGGGCGGTAACGGGGGGGGGGGGGGGGGGGGCGGGGGGGGGGGGGGGGGGGGGGGGAGCAAGGGGCTGGGGTCCGGGGTGGGGCCCAGACAAAGCGAGAGGCCGCCTGGGTGCCGCTGGGACACCAGGGCCCTGAAAATTCTTAACAGAAAAAAACATCAATGCCCAAATCAAAGCGCACATGCATGAGAAAAAAAACCCAAGAAGACAAATCTCCCACCAAAGAATTAACCCCATAATGACAGATTTCAATGAGAACAAATTTACAGAAAATAGCCAAGAAAGCCAGACCCACATTAGCGACTTTTAAAACATGATCATTACCATGATCAATCTATGATAGAGGAAATCGGGGAATAGTTATATAACCACATCAAGTACTTTGAAGAGGAACACAACAGACACTTGGAGTTGAGAAAAATAGTTCAAGAAACAAAAATAGGCATAGAGCAGTTCAAACAGTCTCAGATAGAGTTTATAATTGAAGTAAAAGAGAAGTTATCTTCACCCCAAAACTCAACAGACAGTCTTATCAGCAGAATTAATAAAGCAGGAAATAGAATTTCAGATCTTGAAGACAAAGTGGAAATATTAACCAGCTCAATGGAAGAGATTGTTAAAGCTGAAAAGATATTTGAGAGGAATATTCAAGAACTATGGAATACCCTGAAGAAGCCTAACATGCGCATTGATGGAATACAAGAGCAAGAATCACAAAATACCACACCTGAGAATATTTTTCAAACTATCATCAAGGAAAACTTCCCTCACTTAAAGAATGAGAGGCCCTTCCAAATACAAGAGGCATTCTGCACCCAGACAGATATGACCAAAATAAAAACTCACCACAGCAAATAAGTCAAAATACTCCACATTCAAGGGAAAAAAAAGCCACTTTAAAAGTAAACCTATTAAAATAACAAATGACTTCTCAATGGAAACAGTAAAAGCAAGAAGGGCTTGGAGAGAAGTACTTCAATTATTAAATGAGCAAAAATGACAACCCAGGCTGATATACCTAGCAAAACTATCCAACATGTTTGAGGGAGAAAAAAAAGTTTTCCAGCACAAAGACAACATGAAGGGATACATGTCTACCAAACCAGGCCTTCAAAAAATGCTAAAAATGATACTCAAGCTTGACAAAAAAAAAACAAGCATATTCAGGAGAACAGAAGGAAATTATAATACCACCAAAACCTGAAAGCCAAACAATACACTTAAAAAAAGCCAATAAACATAAAAAATGTCGGAAATTAAAAATAATTTCTCCATTATAACATTAAATGTCAATAGTATTAACTCATGGATCAAGAGACACAGATTACAAACTTGGATTAAAAAACCACAACCCATTAATCTGCTGCCTGTAGGAAACTCATCTCACCATGAAAGATAGGCTCATCCTAAGAATAAAAGGCTGGTCAAAAATTCTGCAAGCTAATGGAACCGGGAACAGGCAGGGGTAGCCATTATGCTTTCAGACAAAGTGGACTTCACACCAAAAACCACCAGAGACACAGATGGATACTGCATTTTAGTCACAGGTACAATTCACCAGGAAGACATATATACACCTAATACAGGCCCCTCCACATTCATTAAGCAAACCCTACAACATCTAAACCGAGAAATCAACCCGAAAATGATAATTTCTACGGATTTCAACACTACCCTGTCAACATGGATAGATCAACAGGTCAAAAGCTTAACAGAGACACTTTATAGAACTTAATCAAACCCTTAATGAAATGGATCTCAAAGATCTCTATCAAACTTTTCATTCACACTACAAAGAATACACATTTTCTGTAGCAGTACATGGAATTTTCTTCAAATAGATCACATATTGGGTCACAAAACGAATCTCCACCTATACAGGAAGTCAAAATTCTAGGCATACCCTATCAGACCAGACTGCACTTTTGACCCTAGATGATGGATCCTGGGAAATCCAAGCATAAAAAGAGCAGTCCAGGATCATTTCCAAAGTCACCCTTGGACCTACACAGGTACACATGGTGACCTCCAATAACACATATATACACACACATACACATGCACACCAAAGTTTAGTTTCTGTGCAATCAAATATCATGAACATAAATCTATTGATGCAAGTTATAAATGAAAACAATATTGCAGAAATAAGAAAGCAATGGGTTTTTTGATATAAAGCAGTTTAGTCCCATGATATAAAGATTAATATTCACTAGCTTCACCTCACAAGATGTCCTATGATAAAGGCTATTGCCACTACAATTTGTCGCATGACAGAACTTCAAGGTAAGGTCAAATTTTTGAAACATACATTCTGGTTTCAGGACATAAAGAAATCAAGCTGAAACTGGAATCTTGATTCTTGATTGTTGATTTTCATAGCACTGGGTGATGCTACACAGGGTTTGGGATAAAGAAAATCAACAGGCTTCTTTAGATATTAAATCTGTTGACCTTCTTTTAAAGATGCACCATGTAACACCAACAAAATGACTGTGAGGGGGGATAATCAGCTGTCATTCAATGTAATCTGTAGCCTTACAGCAGGGAAATCATACCTGGTACAGTAAACCAAGCTAAAAGTTTGTGGTTTTGAAATTCATAGGTTCCAGTAGGTAAGTTGCTAGTGCCATTTTGTTGAATGAACACAGTGTGCCCATTAAACTGTCCATTTCACATTTATGATTAAGGCCATAGATTTGTTCAGCTGCTAGTTTAGTTCATCGAAATTTCTTTCAGTGGGTGGCATTTGCTGGATAAAGTTCTGAGAATAATTGACTGTTGAGTGTTCAGCCCTAAATATATCATCAATCCCATTTCTGTCTATGATTAGGGAACATTACACCAAGAGTTAACAGAAAGAACATGCCTGCATCTTGAGAATCCCATTAACAGATATGAGACAACAAAATGACAAGAAATAGGAATGAAGATGATGAAAATATATTAATACACGCATTAGATTACATATGTGTTATATGACACATGGGGAATTTTGTGGAACATGGTCTTTTGGAAATAGCATTTACAATGGTGATCAGTTACAGGAGAAGTGGCCCATATTCCCAGGTTTTCTGAAGCTCATGGTTGGCTATTTCTCTTACTAAGATTCCTGTGAATATACAGACCTTAGTGCATTGGCCCATGAAACTGTCCTGGTACTAGGAAATGTGAAAATTGGGGGAAAAAGGGAAATATACAAAGACAGAAACATAGAGAAAAGTTGACTGAAACATATGGGTAAACCCACTGCCTCCACAGGGCCAGTTTGGTCAGTACGTGCTGCATAATTCTACCAGACTTTATTTATTAGCAGGGGACTTAAAGTCTGCAAGCAAATCCAGATGTAGGATGCCTGGTTAGTTGGAAGGAGAGATATGGAAAGTTTTTCTAGCTTCTGGTACTTATTTGGGTTCTCAGCCTGACAGCCAGAGAAATCAAACATTCCTCATATTTATCCTGGGTTAGAGAAGACAGTTTAATATATGAGACATTTCCAGCACAGAAAAAAATCCTTAAGACCCCATGCTATATGACCTTATTCCCAAAGGGCTCCAGAAAGCACTAGTGGATTAGACCCCAGTGTGTTTGTACACTTTTATCTTCCATGGAAAGCACATGTTTTTACATTATATCAACCCTCCACACATTTTTTAATTCAAGTAATGGAATTTTCTTTTTATCAGGGAGCATCCAATGTCATTTTCTGTCAGGTAGTTCTCCACAACCATCTACATTTTGTCATGGATGAGAAAAAGACTTATGAAGACCTACATGTCTGATAATCTTTTGCTAGCTAATGTTTACAGGGGAAAGAGAAACTTTTCTTCTAAAGTATAGCCATTGTTAAGTTGCTGGTGCTCTTGCAAATAGCACCTCACCCATATGCCAAATAGTAAAAACAAAACACAACAAACAATGAACAAAATCAAAAGCAGGAGATATAAAAATTGAAGGACAATATTGGAGAAGAAGTGGGTTAACAGATATGAGATAGCAGCATGATAAGGAAATGGGGATGAAGATGACAGAAATATATTTATACCTGCATGAGATAACAAAAATGAATGCATTATTATCCATGATAAATATTTACTAAAAATCATCCCCACACCTACCTCCCTAACAGTGCCAGTGATTATCTATTATGAAGCATGAAAATGAATTAAAGACAATGAACTAAAGATTAAAAGTTTGTAGTAGGTAGGACTTATGTGTACTCATGCTTAGCTATGATGCATTTTCCAAAATGCAGGATACTTGTAAGACATAGATCATGAGATGAGATACCTGCTGCACAGCCTGCTAAGGAAGCATTTAATATCCTTATTCCTCAAGCTATAGAGATAAAGGGATTCAGCATGGAGGAGACCACTGTGTAAATGACTGAGGCCACCATCTTGTTTCTTGGAGATTGTGACACAGCTGAACCAAGATAGGCACAAATGCTCATTCCATAAACCAAAAAAACAATGGAGAGGTACGAACCACAGATGGAGAAGGCTTTGTACTTCCCACCCACTGATGGGATTCTCAGGATGGAGGTGATAATTTTATAATAAGAGAAGAGGATTCCAGAGATGGGAAAAAATCCATCGATGATAGCAAGGAAATATTTGACTATGATATTAAAGATGGTGTCATAACAGGTGAGATCAAGGACTTGAGATGGATCACAGAAGAAATTGGAGACTTTTATATCTTTAAAGCAGATGATTTTCAAAACAATGAAGTAGTGTGCCTGTGAATTCAAAATGCTAGCTAACAAAGCAACAAAAGTAAAAAGACACAGAAGCAAGGGTTTATGATGGTTGAGTAATGTAGAGGATAACAGATAGCTACAAACTGGTCATAGGCCATCATTGTTAGAAGCATGCCATCATAAAAAGAGACATCTGATTGAGACAGCCTATGTAGGAAATGGCTTTGCTCTGAATTTGGATGCCAACAACCATCTTGGGGACTGTGACAGAGATGAAGTAGATGTCAGTCAGGGACAGGATGCAGAGGAAGAAATACAAGGGGGTATGAAGGTGGGAATCAGAATGATGAGCCAGGTTCCCAAGCACTGTGACCAGGTACATGGACAGGAACAATCCAAAGAGAACAGACTGCATTTTTGGGTCTTCTGAGAAGCTTATTAATTGTAATTCTGACATGTTTGATTTTCTGATTCTGTGTTGCTTGAGTACCTTTTGGATAAGGAAATATAGCAGTTAGTTGGAAATATATGAAAAGAAATCCAGTAATTGGAATTGAGGTATTTATCATTAATGTATTCACATAAGTAGTTATCCACATACCTTCAACTTTATTTCTCATTTGTGAAAACATAGTCTGTCCACACACTGATATTATCCATTTTTGTATATATTACATTTGAGATTTATGTTTCTTGGCATTCCTGACTTACCAATGAGTAAATCATTGATTAAAGAAGATCCCTTTCTCCCATCTTGAGTAACTTTAAATAGTTTCTCCCCATCCTGTGGTGAACTTTTAATAAACCATATATTGTTCAGGTCTGGTGAACTTCACATCACTGTAGTGAGTTCATGGGTACATCTGCTCTGACAGGAGCAGAGGATAGATATTATCTGATAGTACCTCTCCTCATTATCAGGCTCTTACATACTTAGTGTACTCTCTTCCACACGTACCCTAAGAATTGTGGTGATGTCAATGTCTGTTTAGTAGGGAGCAGTCCATATTCATTTATTTTCTGCCACGTCCTTATCCAACCATGTGTTTTGACAAGGTCTGGCATGGCAGAATATTGTTTCAAGGAAACATTTTCTGGAAAAAGGACATGGCATTATTTGAAATAAATAAGAAAAATAAGGAAAATATGGGAATAGTCAGGCCTTACTGTTATAGCCTGTCTTAATGTTACTCTTTCCTTCTGGCCTAGCTGGGGAGTGGCACATTAACATCTAAATGGGCTATGGACTCTCCCTATGCAAATTAAGTTTTGCTTCTGGCAGGAAGATTCCTCCTTTCTACCTCCTGCATGTTCTTAGATCTTTTTATTGTTGTTGTGTTTCTCAGTATTAGCTAGTTTGCAGTCCCTTCCCCACACATTTGATGTTTATACATAAACCAGAGAAAATCTACTTTGAAACATTCATTGTTCCTTTGTTTTTAGCAACTCAGTGTCATGAGGGCTTTAACTCTACCTGGAGACATCATGTCTGTCCCAACACAGAGAATATGTCACCTCTCCTCTTTCTTTGTTATCTGGACTGAATATGTTTTACATAATCCTGTAAAGAATTTGGTCCTGGCTTTCTTTGATGTTTTCCCTGTGGGCATAGTGACAGAACCCCTGGCCTTTACTCAGGATTTTCTAAAGTATATAAACACTGCTAAAAATTTCAATAAAGAGTTCATATTCACTCAGCCCAGAGAGCCTTGTGTTTGTCTCCATTCGCCTAATCCTTGCCCACCTTGTCGAGGGGAGCCCTGGATTTAAGGTTGCAGCACTTGGACTGCAACAGTTTTCTGCACTTTGGCCAGCTGTGGTCCTGTACACTCAACACTTTCACTTTAAATTTTTATTATTATTATTATTATTATTATTATTATTTATTCAATTGTGCACATGTGCGTGCGTGTGCGTGTGTCTGTGTATGTGTAGAACCACAGACGAATTCGCGAACCACCATGGACGCCTCCACCTCCTTCTGCCAAGGGATTCACAGGCTCTGCCCTACCAGGGCCAGAAGTGCAGGCCGCCCCTGCTTCCGCCTGGCGTCTATACATGGGATCTGGGATCCGAACTCAGGACCTTCCACTTGCAAGGCGGAGGCTTAACCCCTGAGCCACCTCTCCAGCCCACACTTTCACTTTAAAATGATGCTTTTTGTTCAAGTGTGGAGAACTTCTCTAGTCAATGAGTATAATGATAAGCATTCATGTTTATAATAGAGATTTAGTAGCTTGAGAGAGCAAGTAGATGACTTGTGGCATTATTATTGTGACTTGCTGACTAGAATTCTTTTTTATTTATACTTTTTTGCCTAGGAAGGTCTATTTGTTTTAAACTTCAACCCATACAATATAGGTTCAGTAGCTTAATACATATTATTGTATGTAGCCTCAAAAATAATAAGGCTGAGTGTTTGCACTCATTGGAAAAATACTCAGCACATATTATAAAGTCTTAAAATTTTTCAGAGTATTACATTATTAATGGGATATTTGTATATAAAAGATTATATGGTTATGTATGTAATACACACAACTGATTTCTTATAAACTTAGTCAAGATACAAGTTACTCATTGTTATCTTTAAAGGTGATCAAACAGAAGCCTGAGAAATTTCAGAGCTTTCATTCAGCACTTTGTACCTTCCATGTCAACATTCAGACAAGTTTCAGTGTCAATATAAAATGTTGGTGAGAGATATTTCGCTGATTTTGCATAATGGATGCATGAAAAATTTAAGTCTTAACCACCTGAATTTTACTTCCATAAGACTGTGTCTTTATCACTTATTTAATTCTATATATTAATCAACTGTGTGTTTAGCAATATTTTATTGATTATAGTTCTAGAAAAAAGTTATTTCTGTCTAGCTTTAGGGGATAACACAGTAGACAAAAATAAGAATGTCAGTATTATATTTATTTTATTGTCTTATTGATGGCATCCTGTGATATGTGATATGTTTAAATATTTCCACAGCTATGTGTTCATCTTTCTTAGTGGAAGACTCACAGCAATGCCTACCTCTAGGAGGAAATCTGAACTTATATAGATACTTGATGAAAAGATCCAGTTGTCACACACACAAGAAAGGACATAAAAACAGGAGGGAAACTTACTAGTAAGAAGAAAATTTTCAGTGCATTAGGGCACCATAGACATACTTCAGGTAATTTCAAAGGCTGATGTTTCCTTCAGAGACCAAGTGAGAATATTTTCACCATTTAAGAACATTTACTTGATAGAATATTCTGCAGTTGGGATTAAAACAAAAATTTTCATGAAGTATTGTGTCCTGATATTGTCAGTAATATTGGCATATGATCTCCAACTCTTTTCCTAAAGGTGAAAAAAACATTTTTAATCTGTGCCGTTCCCTGTAATTCTGAGAAAATGAATAATGAAAGAGGATGGCCAATAAGAACTTAGGTGAAGAACATAAATTGTTAAGGAAGATCAATTTGGATTCTTTTGCTGTGTTGGCTGTATAATGTTCAGCCCAATGTAAACATTCACTGTATCTATCGAACTAACACAGGCTACATGACAGTAGATTCTCATTGACTATATAATAATAATGTGGATCTATACAATTAGACTAGGGATCTCCATATGAAATAAAAAAAAATCCAAAATACATTGGTCAGAGCTTGGTAACCACTCTAGTGGTTCAAAAAGTTTATGGGTATTGTCTTCTCTTCATCCTTATCACAACAGTCATTAACTTCTTGGAGTGACTAATAAATAATTTAGAAAGGACCAAACTTCTGCTATTATGGATGAGATTTACATATAGATGTACGTCTTTCTGCTTACCCAAACTATGATGCTTGCCCTCAAGATGATGAAATGATGCTTCCAAGAGATACAGATCACATATATAAAAGTCTCTGTACTTATTGATTGATGTTACCTCTGTGTTGGGTCATAACCAAGGAGTGAAGACCCTATAATCTTTCTATTCGAGGTATACAGTGAAAAATCAGGCTCTATCTTGAGAATTCAGGTTACTACACTGTAAAGGAACAATTTTCCATGCAAACCTCTAAGAGAGAAGATGCATCTCTGTAACTCACTGAGATGGAAGCATTAACTGAAGATACACAGACAAAGTCTTCTGCTACTGACTCTAAAATTGAGTTGGAAACTCAGTGCATGTACCTCACTTTTACCTCAATTGGTCTGCATTTCCTTAATTCCTAAGGACTTGCCACCACTAACACATTGTGAAAGAAAGAAGACAAAGAAAATGAATGTAAAAAAATGGACTCGCTACTAATAGGGGAAGCTTGTATATGCATATATATTACTGTTTAACTTCTATATTTTATGAATACTCATTTGGTTTACCACTTTATAGAATAAACATAAAGAACTGCAATGTCTTATATTATCTATATCAAGAACACTTTTTGTGGGATAACTGGATTCATATTGTGTGACTATCATTTTTCTCTAGAGATTGTACATCTTCATGAATTGAAATCTTCTAGCATTTAAAAATAAAACTTCTCTCCTCACACATGATACATGTGTAAGCTACCAATTTTGAGGCATGAGTTAATTAACATGAATTAATGAAACTATGTGTTCATGTCCCAACTTTTCTTAAAAGAAGTTGAAGCCTTTTTTTCCCAGATAATGAAATGAAGGAAATCTTTGGTGACCACATTGTGGAATAATGAACACACCACAAGCATTGTGAAAGCACATAAAATTGTTTAATCAAAGAACATTCTGAGGCTTTGTCCACAATATTAGATAAGAAGTAACAGGTGAGACCCACAGACAGGAATCATTTTTACTTCCCATTTCTTGACAGTACATTTGAAATTGAGAAAACACATACTTATTAAAACACTAAAATCCCTGAGTTTGAAAAAAGAAAAGAAAAACATGCCAAGATAATACATGAGGATGATAATGGCTTAAAAATTCATAAGTCAATTTTAACAAAGCCAGAATGAAAAATTATAGGTCCTTGAAAGAATTGGTTTGCAAATCAAGCAGGGTTTTTTTCTACCACATTTTATTCTTTTCCTAATCATACAAGCTCAATAAGCCTTTTCCCTCCCCCCTCCTATCTCCAATAGTCCCCACTCTTCTTCCCCCCTTTTTCACACACCCGCCCTCCCTCCCGTTTTCTGAATGCCTCCCCTTTCCTCCCTCCCATCCCCTGGATGAAGCATCCATTTATATTAATGTCAAACCTCCCTCTGAGTCTTCCACCCTAACGAGGGTTCAGGACTCAGTGGTATAGCCTAGAGCCCCTTCTTGGGCACCCTGTTGGTATGAGAACTCTATTCTGACTCCCTTACCTCTAAGGATCTCACTTCCTGTTGCCTTCTCTCCTATGATCCATGCTAGACTATGGGGGGGTCAGGTCAGAGATTGTGTAGGTCAGGTAAAGTCCAATTCTGGCTGCTGTTGCCCTAACTTGTATGGAGTATCTTGCATATTATTGGTCCTGCCCATCTTTAGGCTCTTACAATCTTGCCGCCCCCTCTTCTACAAGGTCCCCTGAACTTTAGGTTGGGGAGAACAAATGAGTTTTGAAGTAACACTTAAACTATTACTAGATGAACTGTACTAGAACTAAGGTACAGATGGAGTTTGATACCTAGATCCTGACTTTAACACACATATTGTGTCATACATGTATCCAATCCTCCCACAATATACAAAATAATAAAAAAGAGACCTGAGTACATACCAATGCATATAACCCAAAGGGAATCTTATCATCCACACAGACAGACAGGAAGGTGTTTGGGTATGAGTGGGATGGATTGGTGGAGGTGATAGGGAATAGTCAGAAAAAGAGGGGGATAGAGACAGTGTTAGGGACAAACATCTGTTATGATTTAAGTTAAGAAGAATAAATAATAATAAAAACAGAGGGAAAAATAAAACTCAAATGTTAATCAGAGAAGACACCAGAAGTAAAAAACCACATAACTAAGATAGATAATTCAGGAGACAGTCATAATTTAACCTATCCATAGTCATGTGATCAACATGAAAATCTAAATATATCTATGCATTGCATCCTCCATATTAAATGGTGATATGAATTTAGATATTCATAGACATCTTATGACCCATAAATGAAATGAAATAGATTTCACTGAAGGTAGAGTAGAGAAGAACAAGGACATGGGTGTGTTTGACCTTATAATTGAAGGCTGAGATTTAGGCACAACTGTGAAAAACTGACTTTTGAGAAAAGCCTAGAGTAAGCCTGCAGTATATTGTCTGACTGATTTGGAAAGATGGCACATTCCATATACAGATGGATAATATGGATGAAGATGGTTCAAAAATGGCATTTGCTAGCACACTTTGGCATTCGTGCTCTCTGGTGATTGAAGATAACAACAATCCTGTGGATATAGTGTGGAAAAATCCTTGTGTTGACATGAGCTTTCCTGCCAAGCTGGACTAATATATTTAATCATAAATTTATTTCCAAAATTTAGGCAAACTACAATACACTATCTCCTCTTTTCACAACCAATGTATTATACATTGGTAATTATAACTTTTCTTACTCTTTATAATATCTAAAATCTACTCCCTTTCCCACCCACCCAGGTCACGCACAGTCCAGCTCATAGGGACCTAGGTAAGCTTACCCCTCCACCCCCAAACCCCAGGCAGCCCACTGGAGCTAGCTCTTCCACCATCCTGCCAGAGCTGGCACTTAGACAGCCCAGAGGACCCCCTGGGCCAAGCCCCAGGCCCCCAGGTTAATAGCATCCCACCAACAGCACCGCCTCCCTTTCCCCACCCCACCAAGATACGTGCAGTCCACCCAGTCCACTGCGACCTAGGTAAGCTCCCCTAGCCCACCCCCAAACCACAGGCATTCCACAGGTCACAGCTCCTCCACCAGCCAGCTGGAGCAGGAGCTGCTCTAGGCCAAATAAATCAGTTCAGTGAAAAAAGTACAGAAATTGAAAGAAGGTCCTAAGGAATAAAGCGACAATGCCTAAGTCAAAGTGCAAATCCCTGAGAAACAACACCCAAGAAAACAAATCTCCCACTGAAGGAATTAATCCCATAATGTTAGACTCCAACCAGAACAAACCCATGGAAAATAGCCAAGAAAGATTGACCCAGGATAATTACTTTCAAAACAAGATCATTACCATGTTGAATATTATGAAAGAGGAAATCCAGGAGGAATTCAATAACCGCATCAATCACTTTGAAGAGGAACATAATAGACACTTGGAGGAGTTGAGAAAAACAGTTCAAGAAACAAAAATAGGCATACAGCAGTTAAAAGAGACTCAAGCAGAGTTTAAGACTGAATTAAAAGACAAGTTATCTTCAACCCAAAACTCAGCAGAGAGTCGTAGCAGCAGAACTAATGAAGCAGAAAATAGAATTTCAGACCTTGAAGACAAAGTGGGAGTATTAACCACCTCAATAGAAGAGGTCGTTAAATCCAAAAAGATACTCGAGAGAAATATTCAAGAGTTATGGGACACCCTGAAGAAGCCTAACATGCCTATTCATAGAATGCCAGAGGAAGAATCCCAAAATACCACACCTGGGGGAATTTTTCAACCTATCATCAAGGAAAACTTTCCTTATCTAAAAAAAGAGAGGCCCATCCATATACAGGAGGAATTCTGCACCCCAAACAGATATGACCAAAACAGAAACTCGCCATGGCAAATAACAGCTAAAACACTCCACATTCAAGATAAAGAAATGGTGCTGAGAGCTTCAAGGGATTAAAAAAAAAGTCACTTTTAAAGATAAACCTATTAAAATAACAAATGACTTCTCAATGGAAACAGTAAAAGCAAGAAGACCTTGGAGAGACGTACTTCAATTATTGAATGAGCAAAAATGTCAACCCAGGCTGATATACCCTGCAAAACTATGCATCATGATGGAAGGAGAATGAAAATTTTCCAGCACAAAGACAACTTGAAAGCATACATATCTACCAAACCAGGCCTTCAAAAAATGCTAGAAATGACACGCAAGCTTGAAGAAAAAACAGGCATATCCAGGAGAACAGAAGGGAAGTATAATACCATCAAAACCTAAAAGCAAAACAATACAGTTACAAAAGCCACTAAGCATAATAAATGTCCAGAATTAAAAATAGTTTCTCCATTATAACATTAAATGTAAATGGAATTAACTCACCAATCAAGAGACACAGATTACCAGCTTGGATTAAAAATCACAACACATCAATCTGTTGTCTGCAGGAAACACATCTCACCAAAAAAGATAGGCACATCCTAAAAATAAAAGGCTGGCCCAATATTCTGCAAGCTAATGGAACCAGGAAACAGGCAGGGGTAGCCATTATGCTATCCGACAAAGTAGACTTCAAACAAAAAAAAATATGTAAGAGACAAAGATGGATACCACATTTTAGTAACAGGTACAATTCACCAGGAAGACTTCACAATATTGAAAATATATGCACCCAATACGGCCTCCAGCCACATTTGTTAAGCAAATACTACAACATCTAATTCAAGAAATCAATCCCAAAATGATAAATCTTGGGGATTTCAACACCACCCTCTCTATATGGGATTGATCCAAAGGTAAAAAACTTAACAGAGACACTTTGGAGGGTATTCAAATCCTTACTGAAATGAACCTTACAGATCTCTATTGAACTTTTCATTCACACACCAAAGAATACACATTTTTCTCAGCAGCACACAGAACTTTATCCAAAATACATCACATATTGGACCACAAAACGAACCTCCACATATACAGGAAGTTTGAAATTCTAGCCTGTACCTTATCTGCCTGAAGCTTGACATCCACAACAGAACAAGCAACAGAAAATGCACTAAATCTAAGAAACATAAAACTGTGATGCTGAATGAGAATTGGATTCAGGAAGAAATTAAAAAGGAAAATCAAGATTTCCTGAAAGTGAACGATAATATAAACATAACTTACCAAAATCTCTGGGACACAATGAAAGCAGTCCTAAGAGTCCTAATGAAAGCATTACCTAAGAGGTAATTTCATAGCTCTTAATGCTTACATCAAAAAAATGGAAACATCAGAAATAAATAACAATACAGCTTAAAGCTTTAAAAACACTACAGCAATCTGATCCCAAAAGCAGTACAAGGAAGGAGATTAGCAAAATAAGGAGAGAAATATCCAAAATCGAGATTAGGAAAATGATACAGAAAATCAACCAGTCAAAAAGCTGATTTTTTTAAAAAATCAGTGAGATTCATACGTCCCTAGCTAAATTAACCAAAAGCAAGAGAGAGAAAGCCCAAATTAACAAAATTAGAAATGAAAATGGAGTTATCACTACTGACACCTAAGAAATCCAGAGATTTATAACATCATATTTCAAAAACTGATACTCTGTGAAATGTGACAACAAAAAAGAGATGTATGAGTTACTAAGTAAACACACCTAAATTGAATCAAGAAGTTATTAATTATTTTAATAGTCCTATAACATATGAGGAAATCGAGGCAGTAACCTAAAATCTTCCCAAGAAATGTCCTGGACCAGATGCATTCAGCACAGTTCTACCAGACATTTAAGGAGGTATTAACACCAATACTCCTTAAACTGTTCCATCAAATAGCACAGGAAGGAACACTACCAAATTCCTTCTTTGAAGCTAATATAGTCTTAATCACAAAACATAATAAAGATACACTCAAGATACAGATGCAAAGATTCTCAACAAAGTCTTAGCAAATCGGATTCAAAAACATATCAAAAAGATCATCCATGGGAACCAAGTCATCTTTATCCCAAATACACAAGGTTGGTTCAACATATGTGAATCAATAAAGTAATTCACTATATAAACCAGTCCAAAGTTCAAGACCACATGATACTCTCAATAGATGCAGAAAAAGCTTTTGTCAAGATCCAACAGCCCTTTATGATCAAAACCCTAGAGAAAGTTGGAATGGAAGAAACATATATCAACACAATAAAAGGACTAGACAAGGCTGTCCACGCTCGCGTCTTCCATTCAATATTACACTTGAAGCCTTAGTTGAAGCCATAACCCAAAAAAGGGACATAAAAGGGATTCAGACCAGCAAGGAAGAAGTCAAGTTATCTCTATTTTGCAGATGATATGATCTTATACTTGAGTGATCCAAAAAACTTCACCAGGAAGCTCCTGGAACTAATACAGAAGTTCAGGAGGTGGCAGGATACAAAATAAATGTACAAAAATCAGTTTCCATCCTTTATGTCCAGAATGAAAGAAGTGAAAAAGCCCTGAGAGAAACAATTCCATTCACTATAGCCCCTAAAAAAAATGAAATACCTTGGTATAACCTAACCAAGGAAGTAAGAGACCTTTATAATGAAAACTTTAAAACCCTAAAGAAAAAAATTACAGAAGACACCAGAAGGTGGAAAGACCTCCCATGTTCCTTGTTTGGGAGAATCAACATCATAAAAATGACTATCCTACCAAAGGCAATATAAAGATTCAATGCTATAACAATTAAAATCCCAAAGCAATTTTTTAAAGAAATTGACCAAACAATTTCAAAATTCATATGGAAGCACAAAAGACCCAAGATAGCAAAAACAATCCTGAGTAACAAAAACACTGCTGGAGGTATCACCATACCAAACCGTAGTCTACATTACAAATCCTGATATTGGCTCCAAAATAGACACACAGATCAATGGATAAGGGTTGAAGACCCAGATACAAGCCCAAATAATTACAGCTATTTGATCTTTGACAAAGAGGCCCCAAAAAAGTCCAATGGAAAAAGAACAGCGTCTTCAACAAATGGTGCTGGCAAAACTGGATACATGCAGAAGTGTAAAACTGACCTGTACTTGTCACAATGTACAAGAATTAATTCCAAATGGATCAAGGAACTCAATATAAGGCCAGAGACTATAAAAATCATAATTGAAAGGGTTGGGAACTCTCTCCAGCTGATTGGGCTAGGCCAACAGTTCCTAAATGGACATCCACTAGAACAGTCACTAAAACCAACACTCAAGATATGGGATCTTGTGAAATTAAAGAGCTTCTGTTCAGATAAAGAGATTGTAACTGGAGCACAAAAGCAACCCAGACAATGAGAGAAAATCTTCACTAACCACATATCTGATAGAACTCTATTATCCAAAGTGCACAAAGAATTTAGAAAACTAAACACCAAGGAAACAAGTGGCCCAATTATAAAATGAACCTTGGAACTTAAAAGAAACTACCAGGGACAAAATTAAAATGTCTAACAAATATTTTTAAAAATGCTCCACATGCTTAACCTCAGGGAAATGCAAATCAAAACTTCCCCGAGATATCATCTCACCCCTGTCAGGATGGCAAAAATCCACAATACAAACAACACAAGTGGTGAAGAGGATGTGAAGAGAGGGGAACTCTCTTACATCACTGGTGGGAATGCAGGTTCTGGGGATAGGGTGGGCCTGCAGCTAGTGTGATTGAGGGATTCTGGTCCAGCCAAATGTCCCTCGAGCTGGGCAGGTGATGAGTGTCACGGCCTGGACCCTCAGACCGGGAGACTTGTGAAAGCAGGATCTCAACTTTATTGAATAACATCTGAGTTTATATAGAGTCCTGCTGGGGGGAGGAAAGCTAGGTGGTGTGAGGCGTGGTGAAGGAGAAAGGCAGCTAAAGGGATGTGTCCAGGTCAGTGAGGGGAGGTTACAGCAGCACTACATCAGAGAGGGGAGGAGGGAGTCAGAGATAAGTTTTAGAACTCAAGGACAGGTCCTGAAACTCCAGCCAGGCTTAGGAATTTCCAGCAGGCCTCAGGCTTGGAGGCCCAAAATGTCCCCCTTTTGTTTTTGTATGAAAAGGTCCAGGAGGCCACCTGTGACCCGGCAGACCATATGGCCTTGAGCGACTGTGCCTGTCTTAGGTGTGGAAGCCCCCCTCTGGAGTCTTACTCATCATGGGAACTTGTAGCTTTAAGTATAACATGTCCTGTCGTAGGTTGATCTCTGGCTGGGCTCCCACTTACCCGTCTCTGGCCACCAGCCCTCAGGTCATGCCTAGTCAGATCAGGCTCAGAGGTTCAATGTGGAGGCTGGATTCCTCCGTGGCCAGTCTTTGGTAGTGGACCTGGACCTGATGAAACTGTACAGATTCAATTTGCCTCTTAATAAAGTGAACAAGGGCATTAGTCACACAAGGTCCAATGGCTGCAAAAAGAAGTATGGTGGCTAGGGGGCCAAAGAGTGGAGTGAGGTAGCGTAGGAGGCCATGGAAACTGGTCTAGAAAGGACTGTCCTGGAGTTTATGCTGTAGCATTGTAGATCCTCCTGGAGCTTCTTGATCTTATCTTGAACAATTCCTGATCTGTTGACATAATAATAGCACTTTTCCTTTAGAAATAAACAAAGCCTTCCTTCTTTGGCAGTCAAAACATCTAATCCTCTCCAATTCTGGAGAACAACATTGGCCAGAGACTTGAGACTGTAGTTAATTACAGTCTCAGACACAACCTGAACATCATCAATGAGTCTCTGGGATAGCTTATTATAAAGGCCCAAGGAGGTGCCCAGGCCTGCTGCGCCTGTGGCTATCCCTGCTGTAATTCCAAGCCCCATAAGGAGGGGGATCACCTGGATGGCTCTTTTAGATCTCCTGCCCCCACAAGGTAAGCAAAGGCCTGTCCAATTAGAAGGCAGGAAGGAGTAAGCCATTCCCCTACCACAGACAAAAATAAAGCTAGAGTCTGGGCACCTCAGGGAATTATTTACGGTGAGGTTGTCTGTGCAAAAGGAAAGATGTATGTCTCCAAGATCCAAGCTGTTGTTATAATTGAACAGGCAAGGGAAGACCTTTAGTGCAGTTTGTAGTAAGGGAGATAAGGCCTTGGGATGTGTTAGCTGGAAAGGCCAAAGACCGGGGAGGTCCAAGCCTGAGGCAGAGCCAACAATCCTGGGCAAGAGACAGTGCTGTTGTATTTAGAAGGGTAAAAGTCATTTGTAATAAGGATTCAGTAAGAGGGTCTACAAAAAGTTCTCCCCGTGTCCCTGGGAGAGCTATAGGGTGGTAATTAAGTTGAGGATACATATCCTGAAGGAATCTCTCTATCCTATGTTCAACTTGAAGTTCTTTAAGTTCTTCTTGAACCCCTCCCCCATCTGAGAATCATATGGGGACACTTAAGTCCCAGCAAACTGTGTGCCCTATCTCATCAAAACAGGGGGAGACAGCAGACCCAGAGTCTCCAGTTATACTGTCCTGTGTCAAGGTTTTTCTCCCATATGTCTTGTTGGCAGTCTGGTCAAAGCATTGTTGGGTGGTAGAATAACAAGAGGAGTGCATGGTTGGGTAGAATGTGGAGCAGGGGCAAGGTCCTGGGCGGTTACCTACAACCAGAATTATTTTGGGCTTGGTAACACACCTCCAGATGGCGTTACCCACCCCAGTGTAAGATGACGCTGCCTGTCAGAAGTAAGCTTTCTTGCCAGTGCACTCAACTGTCCGCTGGTATGTCCCCCTGAGGGGAGGAAGGTGTATGTTCCCCCAGAACAGTCACAGGGCTTCCCTGCCTGGTTACTAAGGATGGCCTGGGCATTTCGAGGGTCCCCAAATCCTCCATCACATGGCAGTGAGAAGATCATCATCATGCTGGTGGTCAGGATCGACAGTGTCATTGTTGGGGTCTGGGGAAAGAGCAGAAGTGCCACCCTCAGGGGCGTTGCACTCCCTGGGGCTGTATTGATTATTTTTTCCTGAGGGAGGTATTGTAGATCCCAAGTGGAGACCCAAATAGGGCGCTGTTCATCCTGGGGGAAGACACAGCCAAACCCTCCACCGACTATAAGGAGGGGGTTGGAGCCTCTGCATGCCCCTATCAGGGGGTCTCTCCAACAGACCAGAATGGACTTGTATGAGATCTTAGAAGTCCAATGTCTCTGGAATGGTGTTTTTGGATCCGTTTTTGCCAAATTTAAAATATTGAGTGTTAGCAGGGCTTTCTTTAATTGATCATGTTTAGTTTTCAGTTTTTTCATAAATCTAACATACCACAAACCTTTATAACATACTTTAACATTCTTTTTTAAGTGATCAACTCATAAACCTGTTGTACATACTTTAACTTTCTAAGTAACATATTTCATCTCATAAACCTTTTTTTAAACCTTTTGTACATCTAAGTACCATACATATTTTCTTTATACTTAATGGTTTCCTGTTGTTTATCCTTTTTTTTTTTTTTTTATTTCAGCTCATACAAACTTATTAGGTACACCAGTTCCCTCCCTCCCTCCTCCTCCCCCCGTACCCCCTGCTCCCCCTCCCCACCCCTCTCCCTTCCCATCCCCCAGTGCCTCCCACCCCAATTCCCAGAGAGTCCTTTCTTGTGCATGACTGATTTTCCTCTGGGCCTTCCTCTCCGATGACGTACAAGGACCCAGTGGCCTTTGCCGAACCCTTTCCCGTGTTCCCCTTAGGTATAGGAACACTGCTGTGGCTGCCAATTCTTTGCCTCCAAGGATCTTGGTGCCTTTAGCAGATGCTAGACTTTGTGAGGTCAACAGTGTGTTGGACAATGCGCAGGGCATGCAAAGTCCAATTATGATTGCTTCAGCCCTAACTAGTATAGAGTATCTTACATATCATTGCTCCTCCCATCCTTATGCTCTTACACTCTTACCGCCCCCTCTTCCGCAAATTTCCCTGAGCTTCAAGATGGGGAGAGACTAAGCTGGCCTAGTTCTAGGTGGTTGATATAGAGTCTCTGAAGTTCTGGATTGTGGTTTGTTGATTTTCTTTTGCAGTTTTGCTGCTCCTGCAATGCCCTTCACTCCATCCTGGTGGGCATTGTATGTTACCCCCTGGCCAGAGACAAAAAGCTGTTAGAGTCTTGTGATAAAGCACATTCAAGGTAGATGTAATAAAAGTGGGAAACCACAGTGAGGGAGGGGGTCTATCACCCATTTGCAAAATTGTTACTTTTTATCTGCCAGACTATATGCCCTCCTCTTCTGGTGAGATCACTCCCCCTCAGTAGTAAATGATCAGGAACAAGAGTCTGTGAACTTAATCAGATGTCTCATTACTTATTTGGGTCCTTGGTGGAGGCCTATTTTCCCTGCTGTAACATGGTCCCTTCTCTCCTTGTTTCTGGTGTGGCCTTCCTACCCCATCCCTCCTGTTCATAATCCTTGGAATTCCTGTCTCTAGGTGGGCTGGGTGGGTTTGGTACTAGGAGCCACCTATTAGGGAGTACATACGGCGCTTAATTTTCTGGATTTGGGATACTTCACTTAATATAATTGCTTCTAATGACATCCATTTCCCAGCAAATTCCAGTAATTCATCATTTTTGATGGCTGAGTAGCACTCCATTGTATAGATGTACCACAGTTTCCTTATCCACTCGTCAACTGTTGGACATTTGGGTTGATTCCATGATTTTGCTATTGTAAACAGTGCTGCTATGAATATGGTCCTGCTTGTGCTATCGAGGTGAACCTCTGCTGCTTGGGGGGTTATTCCCAAAAGTGGAATAGCAGGGTCATATGGCATTTCAATCTTTAATTTCTTTAAGAATCTTCAGATGGCTCGCCAAAGTGGCTGAACCTGCATTCCCACCAACAATGTAGGAGAGTTCCCCTCTCTCTACATTCTCTCCAGCATTTGTTGTTGTTTGTATTGTGGATTTTTGCAGTCCTGACTGGGGTGAGATGATATCTCAGGGAAGTTTTGATTTGCATTTCCCTGATGGCTAAAGAAGTGGAGCATTTTTTAAGATATTTGTTAGACATTTTAATTTCATCCCTGGTAAAGTTTCTTTTAAGTTCCAGGGCCCATTTTTTAATTGGGCCATTGTTTTCCTTGGAGTTTAGTTTTCTAAGTTCTTTGTGCACTCTGGACAGTAGAGCTCTATCAGATATGAGGTTAGTGAAGATTTTCTCCCATTCTGTGGGTTGCCTTTGAGCTCATATTACAATCTCTTTATCTGAACAGAAGCTTTTTAATTTCACAAGATCCCAACTGTTGAGAGTTGGTAGCAGTGACTGTGCCATTGGATGTCTGTTTAGGAACTGTTGGCTAAGCCTAATCAGCTCGAGGGAATTCCCTACCCTTTCAACTATGGTTTTTATAGAGTCTGGCCTCATATCAAGGTCCTTGATCCATTTGGAATTAAGTCTTGTACATGGTGACAAGTACGGGTCCAGCTTTAATCTTCTGCATGTGGAGATCCAGTTATGCCAGCACCATTTGTTGAAGATGCTGTTCTTTTTCCATTGGATTTTTTGGGTCCCTTTGTCAAAGATCAAATGGCTGTATTTTTGTGGGGTTATATCTGGGTCTTCAATCCTTATCCATTGATCTGTGTGTTTCTTTGGAAGCCAGTACCAGGCTATTTTTATAATTATGGATTTGTAGTATAGACTAAGGTTTGGTATGGTAATACTTTCAGCCGTGTTTTTGTTACTCAGGATTGTCTTTGCTATCCTGGGTCTTTTGTGCCTCCATATGAATTTTGAGATTGTTTGGTCAACTTCTTTAAAGAATTGCTTTGGGGTTTTAATTAGTATAGCATTGAATTTGTATATTGCCTTTGGTAGGATGGTCATTTTTATGATGTTGATTCTGCCAATTCAGGAACATGGGAGGTCTTTCCACCTTCTGGTGTCTTCTGCTATTTCTTTCTTTAGGGTTTTAAAGTTGCGTATGTTGAACTATTGTAAAGGTCTCTTACCTCCTTGGTTAGGTTTATACCAAGGTATATCTTTTTTTAGGGGCTATCGTAAATAGGATTTTTTCTCTCAAGGCTTTTTCACTTCTTTCTTTCTGGGCATATAGGAAGGCCACTGATTTTTGCACATTTATTTTGTATCCTGCCAGCCTGCTGAACTTCTCAATTAGTTCCAGGAGCTTCCTGGTGGAGTTTTTGGGATCCCTCAGGTATAAGATCATGTCATCTGCAAATAGGGATAGCTTGACTTCTTCCTTGCTGATGTGAATCCCTCTTATGTCCCTTTCTTGTCTTATGGCTTCAGCTAAGACTCCAAGTACAATATTGAATAGAAGTGGTGAGAGTGGACAGCCTTGTCTAGTTCCTGATCAAAGTGGAATGCTTCCAATTGTTCCCCATTGAGCATAATCCTTGCCGTGAGTTTGTTGTATACAGCTTTTATTATATTTATAAGGATTCCTTCCATTCCTACTGTCTCTAGTGTTTTGATCATAAAAGGCTGTTGGATCTTGTCAAAGGCTTTTTCTGCATCTATCAAGAGTAACATGTGGTCTTGGACTTTGGACTGGTTTACATGATGAATTACATTTATTGATTTGCGTATGTTGAACCAACCTTGTGTGCTGGGGATGAAGCCTACTTGGTCCCCATGAATGATCTTTTTGATATGTTTTTGAATCCGATTTGCTAAGACTTTGTTGAGAATCTTTGCTTCTCTGTTTTCTTTTTTAAGTGAATCTTTATTAGGTTTTGGGATTAAGATGATATTAGCTTCATAGAAGAATTTGGTAGTGTTCCTTCCTGTGCTATTTGATGGAACAGTTTAAGGAGTATTGGTGTTATTAACTCCTTAAATGTCTGGTAGAACTCTGTGCTGAATCCATCTGGTCCAGGACATTTTTTGGTGGGAAGATTTGAGATTACTTCTTCAATTTCCTTACATGTTATAGGACTATTTAAATAATTCACAACTTCCTGATTCAATTTAGGTAAGTTGTGTTTACTTAGAAATTCATCCATCTCTTTTGTGTTGTCAAACTTCACAGAGTATAAGTTTTTGAAATATGATGTTATAATTTTCTTGATTACTTGGTTATCAGTAATGATAACTCATGCTCATTTCTAATTTTGTTAATTTGGGCTTTCTTTCTCTTGCTTTTTGTTAATTTAGCTAGGGGTGTATCAATCTTATTGATTTTTTCAAAGAACCAGCTTTTTAACTGGTTGATTTTTTCTATCGTTTTCTTAATCTCGATTTCAGATATTTCTCCCCTTATTTTGCTAATCTCCTCTCTTCTACTACTTTTGGGATCAGATTGCTCTAGTTTCTCTAAAACTTTAAGCTGCATCGTTAATTTATTTATTCCTGATGTTTCCATTTTTTTGATGTAGGCATTAAGAGCTATGAACTTACCTCTTAGAACAGCTTTCATTGTGTCCCAGAGATTTTGGTAAGTTGTATTTTCATTATCGTTCACTTTCAGGAAATCTTGAATTTCCTTTTTAATTTCTTTCTGAATCCAGTTCTCATTCAGCATCATATTGTTAAGTTTCCAGGAGTTAGTGTATTTTCTCTTGTTTGTTGTGTTTGGATGTCCAGCTTTAGGCCGTGGTGGTCTGATAGGGCACAGGTTAGAATTTTTTTGTATATGTGTAGATTTATTTTGTGGCCCAGTATATGATCTATTTTGGAGAAAGTTACATGTGCTGCTGAGAAAAATGTGAAAAGTTCGATAGAGATCTGTAACGTCCATTTCTTTCAGGGTTTGATTAAGTTCCAAAGTGTCTCTGTTAAGCTTTTGACCTGTTGATCTATCTGTTGAGAGGATGGTGTTGAAGTCCCCAAGAATTATCGTTTGGGGGTTGATTTCTTGCTTTAGACACTGTAGGGTTTTCTTAATGAATGTGGAGGGGCCTGTATTGGGTGCATATATGTTTGGTATTTTGAAGTCTTCCTGGTGAATTGTATCTGTGACTAAAATGTAGTATCCATCTGTGTCTCTTGTGGTTTTTGGTGTGAAGTCCACTTTGTCTGAAAGCATAATGGCTACCCCTGCCTGTTTCCCGGTTCCATTAGCTTGCAAGATTTTGGACCAGCCTTTCATTCTTAGGATGTGCCTATCTTTTGTGGTGAGATGAGTTTCCTTAAGGCAGCAGATTGTTGGATTGTGGTTTTAATCCAAGTTTGTAATCTATGTCTCTTAATCGGTGAGTTAATACCATTGACATTTAATGTATAATGGAGAAATTATTTTTAATATTGGACATTTTTTATGTTTAGTAGATTTTGTAAGCATGTTTTTTGATAGTTATGTTTTGGTGGTATTATACTTCCCTTCTGTCCTCCTGGATACGCTTGTTCTTTTCTTCAAGCTTGATATTATTTCTAGCATTTTTTGAAGGCCTGGTTTGGTAGACATGTATCCCTTCAAGTTGTCTTTGTGCTGGAAAACTTTTCTTTCTCCCTCAATCATGACAGATAGTTTTGCCAGGTATATCAATCTGGGTTGGCATTTTTGCTCATTTAATACTTGAAGTATGTCTCTCCAAGCTCCTCTTGCTTTTACTGTTTCCATTGAGTAGTCATTTGTTATTCTAATAGGTTTACCTTTAAAAATGACTTGCTTTTTTTCTCTTGAAGCTCTCAGCACCTATTCTTTGTCTTGAATGTGGAGTGTATTATTTGCCGTGGCGATTTTCTATTTTGGTCATATCTGTTTGAAGTGTGAAAGGCCTCTTGTATTTGGATAGGCCTCTCATTCTTTAGTTGTGGGAAGTTTTCATTTATGATGAATTGAAATATTTCCTCCGGTGTGGTATTTTGGGATTCTTGTTCTGGTATTCCATGAATGCGCATGTTAGGTTTCTTCAGGGTGTCCCATATCTCTTGCATGTTCCTCTCAAGTATCTTTTTGGCTTAGCAATCTCTTCCATTGAGCTGGTTAATTCTCCCACTTTGTCTTCAAGATCTGAAATTCTATTTTCTGCTTCATTTGTTCTGCTGATAAGACTCTCTGTTGAGTTTTGGGTTGAAGATAACTTGTCTTTTAGTTCAATTTTAAACTCTGCCTGAAACTGTTTCAACTGTACTATGCCTATTTTGTTTCTTGAACTGTTTTTCTCAACTCCTCCAAGTGCCAGTTGTGTTCCTGTTCAAAGTGGTTGATGAAGTTGTTCAACTCTTCTCAGATTTGCTCTTTCATAGTATTAATCATGGTAATGATCATACTCTGCAAGTCTTTATGTTGGGTCTGGCTTTCATGGCTATTTTCTGTGGATTTGTTCTTGTTGGGATCCATCATTATGGAATTGATTCTTTTGGTGGGAGATTGGTCTTATTTGGTTTTGTTTCTCATGGATCTGCACTTTGACTTGGGCATTGTTGTTTTGTTTTTTAGGACCTTTCAGTTTCTGTGTGTTTTTCACTGAACCGATGCAGTTGGTATTGTTACATTTGCCAGTTATTACTAGTGCTTGTCTTGGATTGGGTATGTTTGTGTATTGTTACATCCTAGATGAGGCTACTAGGCTGTTAGTACGTCAGTTAAGTCAGTTTAAGTAACCAGGAGGTGAATATTAGTATGGTAGTGCACTTTTATGATTTAGTATCTTGGTGAAATGTGAGGGTGAGTGGTGTACTCCCTGGAGTTGTATGTTTTTGGGGTGGCTGTATGAGGAAGTTGATCTACAGCATTGATACTAGAAAGGATCAGTAAGGTGATAAGAAAAAATAAAGAAAAAGAAAAAAAATTTACTTATCTTTGGGCTGGATGTGAAGAATCTCGCCCACGTGATATAATGATTATAGTGGAGTCCAGATGTATGGCCTGTGTTCCCTTTGTTCCTTAGAGTTTTGCTTGAGTTTCCTTTGGACTCTATTGAATTCTGAGTAGCAGTGTGTCTTCCGTGGACCACGTGCGTAGGTCTCTGGTGGGCCAGAGAGGCAGAGGGTCTGATGGAGGAATTCTTCACCTGGGACCTGGGGGGGCAGCGGAGGTGCGCAGGGGTGGGAGGGTGTGAGGGGCTAGGGTCCGGGGTGTCCCCGGGGCTAAGCCAGCAGCCACGAGGGTGCTGGCCAGGTGGCTCTGGGGTGGAGGCAGGATCTCAACTTTATTGAATAGCATCTGAGTTTATATAGCGTCCTGCTGGGGGGAGGAGAGCTAGGTGGTGTGAGGGGTGGTGAAGGAGAAAGGCAGCCAAGGGATGTGTCCAGGTCAGTGAGGGGAGGTTACAGCAGCACTACATCAGAGAGGGGAGGAAGGAGTCAGAGATAAGTTTCAGAACTCAAGGACAGGTCCTGAAACTCCAGCCAGGCTTAGGAATTTCCAGCAGGCCTCAGGCTTGGAGGCCCAACATGTAGGCTCATACAACCACTCTGGCAAGCCATCTGGCAATTCTTCAAGAAGTTAAAGATTGAAATGCCAAATGGCCCTGCTATACCACTTTTGGGAATAACCCCCCATACAGCAAAAATTCACCTTAAAAGCACAAGTACGACCATTTTCATAGCAGCACTGTTTATAATAGGAAAGTCATGGAATCACCCCAAATGTCCAACAGTTGTTGAGTGGATAAGGAAAATATGGTACATTTATACAATTACATATGACACAACCATCAAAAATAATGAACTAATGCAATTTGCTGTGAAATGAATGCAATTAGAAACAAAAATATTGAGTTAAGTATCCCAGACACACAAAATTAAGTGCCATATGTACTCCCTAATAAGTGGATCCTAGTACTAAATCCACTTAGAAACACTCAAAGACAAATCTCTGTAATACCTACAGTAATTGTAAAGATTATAAACAGGAGGGATGAGAAGGAGTGCCCCACCAGAAACAAGGAGAGAAGGGACCGTGTTACAGCAGAGAAAATAGTCCACCATCAGGGACTGCAAGTAAGTAATGATAAGTCTGGTTAAGTTCACAGACTTTCCTTCCTGATCATTTAAAACTGATGGGGTATGATCTCACTAGAAGGGAAGGCATGTAGGCTGCCTGATAGAAAGTTACCATTTTGCAAATGGGTGATTGATCCCTCTCTCACCATGGTCTCCTGCTTTTATTCCATCTACCTTTGAATATACTATTATAACAAGAATCTAATTTAACAGGTTTTTATCTCAGGCCAGGGGGTGGCATCCAATACCCATCAGGATGGAGTGAAGGGCATTGCAGGAGCAGCAAAATTGAAAAAAAAAATCAACAAACCAAATTTCAGAACATCAGAGACTCTATATCATCCACCTAGAACTGGGCCAACCTAATCTTTCCCCATCATAAAGGTCAGGGAATTTTGGGGAAGAGGAGACGGTAAGATTGTAAGAGCACAAGGATGAGAGGAGTAATGATATCCACACAAGTTAGGGCCAAAGCAATCATAATAGGACTTTGCATGACCTGCACTATGTCCAATACATTATTGACTCCACAAAGTCTAGCATGGACTAAAGGCACTAAGGTCCTTGGAGGATAGGGAATGACAGTCACTGTAGTGTTCCAATACTTAAGGGGAACACAGGAAAGACTTCTGGGAATAGCCCCTGTGTCCTTGCACCTCATCGGAGAGGAGGACCCAGAGGAGAATTTGGCATGCACATTAAAGGATGCTCCGGGGATTGGGCGGGAAGCACTGGGGAATGGAGAGTGAGGGAGCATGGCTGTCCGGGGGGGGGGGGAGTTAGAGGGTGGGAGAAGACTGGTGTACTTGTTAAGTTTGTATGAGCAGAAATAATAATAAAAAAGAATGCATAAGTTTATTGACCTTTCTATTGTGCTAAAATATGCAGAATATTTTCATTTTAATTATTTAAAGCTCATTTTGCACTCACGTGGATCTATGCATTTTTACTTTTCCTATTTTTTTATTTTTTATTATTCAATTGTGCGTGTGTGCACCTGTGTGTGTGTATGTGTGTGTGTATGTGTGTAGAATCACCATGGATTGCTTCCACCTCCTCCATGTTTACTCTGCCCTGGGATCACAGGCTCTGCCCTACCAGGACCAGAAATGCAGGGTGCCCCAGCTTCCTTTGGCTTCTATATGTGGGGTCTAGGATCTGAACTCAGGACATTCTACTTGCAAGGCAGAGGCTTAACCTCTGAGCCACCTCTCCAGCCCCCAATGCAGTTTTAAATTCATCAATATTAAATCACTTGTCTTCAGAAATTTTCATCTCTATCATGAAATTTAAATCCTATTAAAACTCCCAGTCCTTTATGTCCTCATTACTATCTACCTCCTTTCAATGAAGGACCAGAATGCAGCAATACATAGAGTTAGCACTTCTAATCACAAATCTGATGTTGAATAGATGTATCTGTGTGTTCCATTTTGCTACTTTTCAAAGTTTGCATTCCAAACAGAGGAGAGTAAATCTTTCTTAAAAGTCAATTTATTTGGGGGCTGGTGTGGTGGAGCCTGTGAATCCCCAGGCAGAGTAAACAAGGAGGAGGTGAAAGCGGTCCATGGTGGTTCCTGAATTTGTCCATTGTTCTACACTCAGACACATACAATATACACACTTGCACACACATATACACACAGAATTGAATAATTAAAATTTAAAAAATTTAAATTATTTATTTATAAACAAACAGTGTTTATATCTTTGCCCTGAATTCCTCCCCACATTTTCCTTCTTTTCCACCCTTCTCATCCACACATCATCACACATCCTCCCCTCGCTTCTTCCAACCTTCTCTTTCCACAAACTTTCTATCCCTCTGTTTGTGCATATATCATAGAAAACTTCCTTTGGGGTGTTGTTAAGGGAGTCAGATTTCTGTTGAAATTCATGTGGCTCCTCGGTGAGTAAAGTCATATGTTGGATGGTTCTTATCTTGTGCAATATCCATCTCTGAGATGCATCTTAGGCACCCAAGGGAAGGAGAGGTCCCCAGGAAGTCTGGCCTCTGCTGCCCCAAGCGGATACGGGGGACAAGACAGCTGTTGAAGCCGACCAAGAGGTGCTGGCAGCACCTGGGTGGGGCCCCAGAGACCTGCCCAGTGGATCCCCACTTCAGACCCCCCCTGCCCCAGGCAGTAAGACTCAGGAGGCTGGTTACACATTTTATTCCTACAAGGCAGCAAGGGTGGAGAGTGAACCCAGCCCCTGAGCCGCAGGCCCTTCCTCCCCGGGAGGGTTGCACACCAGTTCCTCCGGTGTGCCCCACTAGCGGGCTGGTTTGCAGGCAGACCTTCATAATGCCGGGCAGAAGGTTCCGAGGGCACAGGGCAGACAGCTGCCAGGGCACAAGTTTGTGGGCTTGATTACCTGGTGGGGAGATGGGGTCAGGTCGGCCTGGGCCCCCATCATCCTCATCACGTCCAGGCATTCTCACCTACCTGGCCTGGGCACCTCTCACCCTCACCACGTCCAGGCACTTGCACTTACCTGGGGTTCTTCCAAAGGACCATATCGTTTGACAACTTAGCCGTTCTTATCAAAGAGGAACTGGAGGAGAGGAGGAAGGTCACAGGAGCAGTGAGCCCTGGCCCACCCCGAGCCTGGGCCCACCCTGAGCCTGGCCCCACCGCACACTCTGCTCACCTTGGTGAAGTTCCACTTGATCGTGCTGGGGGGGGAACAGAGAACATTAACAAGTGCCCTTCCCACATTGCTCTCCCTACACCTCCCCTCAGACCAGCACCCCCCAGTCCTCAGCCAGATCATTCACTTTCTCAGCATGCCCCGCCCTTTGGGTTGGACTTTCATCCATTTCCACAGCTGGTGGGCTTCGTCTCCATTCATGCAGACCTCGCTAAACATGTGAAATGTAACATTATAACCGTCTGCAAATTCTTTAATCTCCTAATTGCTCCCTGGTTCCTGCGGACAGCCACACAGTCAGTATAAAGACAGCCCTACCTCCCATCCGCTCCCCTCCTCCTTCCTCGCACCTCCTTCCCTGAGCCCAAGCAAGGAGACCCAGTTCCCGCACCTGTCTCCCAAATTAGTTACAGGGAAACGCTAGGATTCGGAAATTACACTCAGCATATCAGGCGTGCAGGTTGACAAGCTGAGTGTAGTTTACGTTCATTTTGCCTCATTGAGATGCCACGTTGGTGACGATGCACATGAAGCCCCTGGTTGGAAAAGAGGTATTGATGAGTCCACGTTGGGGGGCGCCCCTTCCAGGGAGACCCTATAGCCCCCACATGGCCAATTACCCACTTGTATTTATCCAAGCAAATTATGTGGCTGTCGATGTCCTTGGCTGCGAATTCATGCATGGATCGTGCACAATGCCAATCAGGAGGGGACGCGCACTGTGGGAAAAATGTGGGAGCACTGAGTGCCCAGTCAGTGGTTCCCCCCAAAAAAGGACATGTGAGGCTGTCACCATAAAAGGTCAAGGCTCCGCCTCCATCCATGCGCACGCTCCCTATAGGGCGTCCCAGAAGAAAAGAGGGCTTCCCATCAGGAGCGCACTGCACTAAGAAGCTTAGCTCAGGTGACACTGTGGCGGGTCTCTCAGCGGAGGCCCGGGAGTCACCTGAATAGGCCTAGGCTCCAGAGCGACAGGACGCCCCCTACCAGGGCTGCGGCAGTAGGCCCGCCCCCTTCGCCTTCGTGAACCTAAGCAACTGCGATGGCTGCGACGATGTGGAGCGCCCACGCACCGACTCTGCGGCCTGAAGCAGCCTGGGGACCCCATAACCCCTAGGCCCATGATGGCGGGACTGTGGCGCCCCGAGCGCAGCGCGGGAATAAGGAGCTGGTAGCCAAGGTGCGGACCATTGTTCCGCGCAGGGCGGGACGCAAAGGGCAGATGATCCGGTCCCCCTTGCCAGCCACCACCATGGCCTCCCCAAAGCCTGGAACCCTGAGCGGCTCTCTGGGGGACCTCCACCTGGCTGTAAGTGAAGGGGTTCCGCATAGGGGTTACTACTGTGTAAATAACTGAGGCCACCAAGACACTCCTAGCTCTGACACAGCTGAACCAAGGTACACAGCACTGCTTGTTCCATAAAAGAGAAAAAACAACTGAAAGGTGAGACCCACAGAAGGTCTCCCCTCCTTGGATAGAATTCTCATAATGTTGGATAAAATTTTATAGTAAGAGAAAAGAATCCCTGAAATGGTGAAAAGTCCAATGATTGCACTAACAAAATAGTTGACAAAGTTTTTGGAGAAATTATCAGTGCAGATAAGATTAATGAGAATAGAAGCTTCACAGAAGAAATTAGAAATGTCTGCACTTTTAAGATTGGTAAATTGTAAAACATACACATTGTGGAGCTGAGAATCAGCAAGGCTGATCAACAAACGCAGTAGGACTAACAAGACACAGAGGTGAAGGTTCATAATGAATGGGTAATGCAGTGGATGACAGGTAGCTACAAATCTGTCATAGTCCATCACAATCAGAAGCAGGTCATCCATGCATCCAAACAGCATAAAAAGAGACATTTGTGTCAGGCAACCCACATAGGAGATGAAACTACTATATGTTTGAAGAACTATTAATTATCTTTGGAACTGTGGTGGAAATGAAGCCAATATCAGCTAAGGACAAGTTCCAGAGGAAGAAATACATGGGGGTGTGGAGGTGGGAGTCAGAGCTGACAGCCAGGATGATAAGCAAGTTCCCAAGCACAGTGACCAGGTACATGGACAGGAACTTCAGTTCTGGGTTCTCTGAGACTCTCATGAGATAGAATTCTGAGACATGTGTTAGATTTTATATTTCTATATTCTTTGGGCATCTTAGAAAAAGGAAAAAACAAGGAAATGGTAAAAAAAAAAAAAACTCAAAAAAAGTACATCCAGTATTCTATGTATGCACATATATGCATATATACATATATAAGTATATAAAAACATATCATACACACATACACACATTGCCATAGCTGAGCACAGGTGTCACCTTAGTTGAGGTCTGTGAGATCTGAGTACATTTGTGGAAAATTGGTGTTTGGGTTCAGCCTAGAGCAAATCTGCAGAAGATTGTCTAGCTGATGAGGAAGGCCCAAGTAGGTGGGATTAGGCCCTGGAATAAAACACAGAGAGCTGGTTGAGAAAGTTAGCATCCTTGTGTATACTTGGCCAGACATGCTGGTCTGGAAAGTAAGGATCATTCCTCTCTCAATGCTTATGTCGAGATGGTGTGGCCAGTTCCTTGGTCTTGTGTTGGTACATGCTCACCCCTCAAGCTGGACAGACTATAACCAGACTATCATTTAGAAAATAAACCCCTTGTTCCCTTAAGTGATTTGATGTTCATTTATTAGCAACCATGTAGGCAAACTGCAACACACACACGTGTGTATGTGTGTATATATACATGTATATATATATATGAATGTATAAATATAAAGGGAAAAAAGTAATTGAGAGAGAAGTTGCAGTGTTATTTGGTGAAAGTTTCTTAAAATACAACTATGTCTGATTATGAACTAAAATAATTTACTTGTCTTACCTTCCCAGGTGTTTGCATTCAATGTCATGGTCAATGTCAATATCAATGGTCATGTATTCATAATTTTAAAAATCATGTTTTGTGTTAACTAAACCTTCAGCAACACTTTGCAGTTTCCTGAACTTTAAACACTTTCTTTGCTTGTTTCCATGTTCCATCCTCATATAAACATTGACTATAGTAAAACACAAATAGCTAGTAGATTACAGTGATAAAAATACATTCTTTAGTTTTAAGAATATTAATGCCTATTTTAAATTGTCACTCTCTTTAAGAAATAAATTATTCGCAGTAAAGAAATAAAGAGGTCGTTCAATGACTTACATCAATTTATTACAACAATGAACATTCTTTTGACTAGGTTTTATTAACTATACTTTTAGAATTAGCCTTCCATTGTCTGAAAACTAAATTAATTTGATAGTTTATAATTAGAAAGCATTATTTACTGACAGGCTTTTCCTAGGCTTTTGATTTTTCTTTGATTGTCTGATTTCTAGCCTTTTTGGATGTAAATGGAAAGTGTTCTACAAATTTTATCTTTTAAAAATAATTTAGTGTCATCTGCAAATCAGGATGACATTAAATTATTTTTAAAAGATAAAATTTGTAGAACACTTTCCTTATTTGCAGATGACATGATCTTATACCTGAGTGATCCCAAAAACTCCACCAGGAAGCTCCTGGAACTAATTGAGAAGTTCAGCAGGGTGGCAGGACACAAAATAAATGTGCAAAAATCAGAGGCCTTCCTATATGCCCAGAATTAAAGAAGTGAAAAAGCCTTGAGAGAAACCATACCATTTACTATAACCCCTAAAAAAATGAAATACCTTGGTATAAACCTAACTAAGGAAGTAAAAGACCTTTACAATGAAAACTTTAAAAGCCTAAAGAAAGAAATTACAGAAGACACCAGAAGGTGGAAAGACCTCCCTTGTTCCTGGATTGGCAGAATCAACATCGTAAAAATGACCATCATACCAAAGGCAATATACAGATTCAATGCTATACCAATCAAAATCCCAAAGCAATTCTTCAAAGAAGTTGACCAAACAATCTCAAAGTTCATAAAAGACCCAGGATAGCAAAAACAATCCTGAGTAACAAAAACACAGCTGGAGGTATTACCATACCAAACCTAAGTCTATACTACAAATCCATAGTTATAAAGACAGCCTGGTTGTGGCTCCAAAATAGACACACAGATCAATGGATAAGGATTGAAGACCCAGATATAAACCCACAAAGTTACAGCCATTTGGTCTTTGACAAAGGGGCCCAAAGAATCCAATGGAAAAAGAACAGCATCTTCAACAAATGGTGCTGGCAAAACTGGATCTCCACATGCAGAAGATTAAAGCTGTACCCGTACTTGTCACCATGTACAAGACTTAACTCCAAATGGATCAAGGACCTTGATATCAGGCCAGAGACTTTAAAAACCATAGTTGAAAGGATAGGGAACTCCCTCGAGGTGATTGGGCTAGGCCAACACTTCCTAAACAGACATCCAATGGCACAGTCACTGCTACCAACTCTCAACAGTTGGGATCTTGTGAAATTAAAGAGCTTCTGTTCAGATAAAGAGATTGTCACATGAGCTCAAAGGCAACCCACAGAATGGGAGAAAATCTTCACTAACCACATATCTGACAGAGCTCTACTGTCCAGAGTGCACAAAGAACTTAGAAAACTAAATACCAAGGAAACCAATGGCCCAATTAAAAAATGGGCCCTGGAACTTCAAAGAAACTTTACCAGGGATGAAATTAAAATGTCTAACAAATATCTTAAAAAATGCTCCACTTCCTTCACCATCAGGGAAATGCAAATCAAAACTTCCCTGAGATATCATCTCACCCCAGTCAGGATGGCAAAAATCCACAATACAAACAACGACAAATGCTGAAGAGGATGTGGAGAGAGGGGAACTCTCCTACATTGTTGGTGGGAATGCAGGCTCATACAGCCACTCTGGCGAGCAGTCTGGAGATTCTTAAAGAAATTAAAGATTGAAATGCCATATGACCCTGCTATTCCACTTTTGGGAATAACCCCCCATGCAGCAGAGGTTCGCCTCGATAGCACAAGCTCGACCATGTTCATAGCAGCACTGTTTACAATAGCAAAGTCATGGAATCAACCCAAATGTCCAACAGTTGAGGAGTGGATAAGGAAACTGTGGTACATCTACACAATGGAGTACTACTCAGCCATCAAAAATGAGTTAATGGAATTTGCCAGGAAATGGATGTTATTAGGAACAATTATATTAAGTGAAGTATCCCAGACCCAGAAAATTAAGCGCCGTATGTACTCCCTAATAGGTGGTTCCTAGTACCAAACTCACCCAGCCCACATTGAGACACTCAAAAGTAAACCTATGTAACACAGTAATTGCAAGGATTATGAACAAGAGAGATGGGGTAGGAGGGCCACACCAGAAACAAGGAGAGAGGGGACCATGTTACAGCAGAGAAAATAGGCCTCCATCAAGGTCTGCAAGTAAGTATTGAGAAACCTGGTTAAGTTCACAGACGTTCTTTCCTGATCTCACCAGAAGGGGAGGGCACATAGTCTAGCAGATAAAAAGTAATCATTTTGCAAATGGGTAATGGACCCCTCCCTCACTGAGGTTTCCTACTCTTATTACATCTACCCTTGAATGTGCTATTATAACAAGACTCCAGTTTAACAGCTTTTTGTCTCTGGCCAGGGGGTGACATACAGTGCCCAGCAGAATGGAGTGAAGGGCATTGCAGGAGCACCAAAACTGCAAAAGAAAATCAACAAACCACAATCCAGAACTTCAGAGACTATATCAATCACATAGAACTAGGCCAGCCTAATCTCTCCCCATCCTGAAGCCCAGGGACATTTGCGGAAGAGGGGGCGATAAGATTGTAAGAGCAAAAGGATGAGAGGAGCAATGATTTGCAAGATTCTCAACAATAGTTGGGGCCAAAGCAATCATAATGGGACTTTGCATGCCCTGCGCAATGTCCAGCGCACTGTTGCCCTCATAAAGTCTAGCATCTGTTAAGGGCACTGAGACCCCTGGAGGCAAGGGATTGACAGCCATAGTAGTGATCTTATGCTTAAGGGGAACAAGAGAAAGGGCTTATGGAAATGCCACTGGGTCCTTATATGTCATCAGAGAGGAGGACCCAGTGGAGAGTTAGGCGTACACAATAAAGGACTCTCTGGGAATTGGGGGGGAGACATTGGGGGATAGGGAGGGGGAGGAAGGGGTTTGGGGGGGAGGAGGGGGGAGGGAGGGAACTGGTAAAAAATTTTAAAATGTATAATTAAATTTTTAATTAAAAAAATGAAAAAAAATAATTTAGTGGATTTGTCTTGGTTGGAATCTGTCATTATGGGGTTAATTCTTTTAGTGGGAGATTTGTCTTCTTGGTTTTTGTTTCTCATCTGCACTTTGACTTGGGCAGGAGGGTTGGTGGGACATGGTTATTTTTGAAAAGGAGAGGGGAGAGTAGAAGGGAATAAGAAAGTTGAGGGTGTCCTGAAAATGACGTGAACTCATTTTGCTTATATATGAAAAAAATAAATAAAAATCTGCATGGCAGGGGTATTGTTGTCATTGACACATGCAATTATCAAATTGGACTGGAAATTGAAAAATATAAAATTGAATGTCTTATCATTCCTCAAGGAAAATTTTCATGCCCTATCTTGCCTCTACCATTTTATCCTACCATTGGAAAATCTATTTAAGATCATCTTTTTGCTTTGGGGAAACAGGGTCTTACTATGTTGCTGAATGTCATCTCAAACAACCTTCATATTTCCACTTCCTGGTGATCATGGGCATACAAACAAACACACACCCACATCCACACCCACACACACATACCCACACACACGCCTGTCCATCTTTTCTCATTTGAATACCACATAGATAATATTATGTTAAACCCAAGAAAGGTATTTGCAAATAAGCAGAAGGCTGAATGCATTAACTTCCCCTCTCAAGACACAACTCTGAAAGGGATTCATGTACATGTGACAAATATCAAGAGTGTTAAGACACACTGAAGTTGGACAATTAATATCAACAAATGAGGAGTATATTAATGTTGAACAGAATTTTTTGTTGTATCATGCTAAATGACTATATCTATTCTTTGAAACTTTTATAAATAAATACATTGAAGTTATTAGTTTTCATATCTTACTACTCAATCTCTTCTTCCTACCCACATCATGCTTTTTTTTCGCCTGATTCTCCCTCCTACTTTAAGCAAATTTCTTATGTCTAAGCATAGCATAATTTTCAAAGTTACCAGAAATGACACTTCAGAAGATGTTTTCCAAATGTGGATGTCTTATGAATACAGGAAAAGACAAAATGGAATGATATGTAGAGAAGTAGGGAAAAATGTAAGTTCTAGTTAAATAAGAATTTGGTTTGGTTTAGTTATTAGCATTAGCAATGTTACAAATTATGTGTTTTATACATAAATTGTATATTTCTTTCACTATATGTGTGCTTAAAACTTAATTAGACATAGATATTTGCTATATGCTATGTTCTAATCCCAGTAGAATTATATCAACTGGGAATTAATGAGAAATCCATGTTGAATCTCAGATATTAAAATAACCTGAGTATTACCAAAGGAACAATAAATGGAGCCAAAACACTACAAGTGTTGAAGCCCTAAATCCACGCTAAATATTTTAATTTTCAAAATCAGTTGAATAACTCAATAAAAGTCCAAAATTTTTCACCCCAAGACCATTGACATGTATTCTAGATCTTTTCAGGTTTTGAAGAGAAATAAAATGAAGATTGAAATTGTATGTACTGTAGGATTTGAAAGAATGTCCTGTCAACAGTAAAAAGATTGGGGCAGCATTGAATAGTTTATGATTGAGGACAAAGGACTTCAATTAATACGTGATTCTTTCTTCTGTGATCTGTGCCTGTGATTCATTTATAGTTTTCCTATCTAAAAAACAGTTGCTTCCCTTCAAGAATCAGACTACAAAAATGTCAGTAACCCACAAATAAGCAAGGATCTCTTCCTGAAGTGACAGAGATAACTTGTTAGATTTCCTCTTTTGTGATTCCCTGCACCTACAGACAACCACAGGGAAGATTGGTCTTAATTTTTACACAATGAGTATCACCATTGCAGTGCCCCTCTCTCATTGACTGTGAGATAGTAATGTAGCCACTGAAAACCAGAGGAGAGAGAAGAAATGAGCTGTAGAGAATACATTGCAGAGAACATACATAGCCTTCACAGAATGTCCACATTATTGGGGAATATTGTCATCATACCTAAAATGACAATTATAATCAACCTGAAGTGTTAATAATCTAGTAGGTAAAGACCTTGTTCATGATACTGTATGTGAACTATTCATGAGAACTAAAAATATCATGAGAGAAAAGGAAATTTTGTGAAGAAGTTCTAATAGACACTAAAAAATCACAAACACACACTTCACTTTCCTCAGGACTTACTTTTTTATTATTTTTTTTATTATTTATTATTTATTCAATTGTGTGTGAGTGAGTGTGTGTGTGTGTGTGTGTGTGTAGAACCACGGGTGAATTCAGGAACCACCATGGATCGCCTCCACCTCCTCCTTGTTTACTCTGTCCCTAGATTCACAGGCTCCGCCCTACTAGGACTGGAAACACAGGCCACCCCCCCGCTTCCGCGTGGCATCTATAAATGGGGTCTTGGATCCAAACTCAGGGAGTCTTAACCCCTGGTCCACCTCTCCAGCCCCAGGACTTATACTTTTTACATGGGAAAATTGCACACATAATTATCTATACTCTCTCGTTTTTATGAGTGGGTAACTGTCTTGATACCAGTCTTCCTGCATGCATGGTCTCTGACTGTATTTACTGATTGGTACTGCTTTTCTGAGGAACTGTGATCCTGAATCGCAGATCAGAAGAAGGACCCATTTCATTAGACCAAATCAACTGAGCTCCAGTTTGATTATTAGAATTGAAATAAATAAAATATTAGGGCAAGACTCCTGATCAAGCCTACCAAAGGAGAGAGCAAAGGTACAGAACTGGTAATACAGAAGACATCTAAAAGAAAGGTCTGGAAAAACAGCCTAAATAAATAGTATTCTAAGACCTTTGAGACTTAATTCTCATGTTTCAGATTAGACAAATTGGTTCTAGTCCTCCATTTTCTAAGGATGTCTTAATCATTATTGAGGAAAAAAGGAAAAACCAAATATCCACAAAAATTTGGGATCCCTTCTAAATTCACAATAAAAATTTTTGTTCTTCACCTGTTTTGTTTTTACATATTTTTAAAGGTACAATTTCACTCCATTTCCTTTATTATTGATTAATACATAAGTCACAGATATGGATCATTATAACTCTAGGAAGTGTACACACTAGTTAAATTTACTAAGTTCACATTTTTGTGAAATTGCACCAATCAAAATCATCTAATTGCATCAACAAATAATAACAGCTATATAATACCCTATGAAATCCTTGTCCATTTTCTAATGCAATTTAAAATCACTGTTTATCCTCTTTGTAAAAATATTTCACTATAAAATATAATATTTAAAAATTTGCAGGTATAATAATAGTATGATGTTGGGCCCACCTAAGATTTGCCCCAGGGCATAGCCGAGCACATGGGACTAAAGATGATGCTGAGGGCAAGGGTCTTGGGTATAACCTGATCACTTCACAAAGAGCCCTAATTGGCTTTCAGGTATCTATCTGCCATTGAACTTGACCATTAGCACCTGTAGAATGTTTTGACCTTGTGATACAATTGGATGCCCATTTCACACCTTGGTGGCCTTTGTCTATAAAAGTTCCTTTTCTCCTCCCAATAAACTGAGATCTGCTTCTGACAATCTCCCTGTCCCATGCTGAGTCTCTGGGAGTAGAGGCGGAGGTGGGGACCACTGGAACCTGCTTTCATCACAGCCAGCAGCTGTGTTTGTGAGAGTGAGTGAATGAGTGCATGAGTGGGAACCGGTTCCCACAGTATGAGATTATTCAGAACACCAAAACCCCTACAATATTCACCCTGAATCAGACCAGTTAAATCTCTTCCCATCCTGAAACTCAAAGAAACTTGGAAGAGGTAGCGGAAAGAATGTAAGAGCATAAAGATGGGGAAAACCAATGATATGCAGGATACTCCATACAAGTCAGGACAGCAGCAGCCAGAATTATGGAATACATGTATTATGGAATATATCCATTAATGTTACAAAATCATGGTGGCAGTAACTTGAGGCAGCTGGTGATATTGTGTGTTATGGGAACAATGATTTTTTTTTATTTTGGCTTATTGCTTTAGGTTACATTTCCTTCTACTTGCCAGGAGAGTTCCTACCAACCCTTGGACCCAAGGGTACTGGTCACATAATATCCACACATCCACAAGACTGCAGAGAATAGAGAGAGTCCCTACTTGACTCACCCAGAATGTCTGCCAAGTATACAAATTGTGAACGTGTCTATATTTATCACTACTGTCCCCTTATCAGTCCATCCCATACTTTTTACCACATATTTTTAATCTCCTGTTTTTTCTACCTTCCCCTAGAATTGCTTTAGTTTACATGTCTCCTATCTATCTATCTATCTATCTATCTATCTATCTATCTATCATCTATCTATCTATCTATCTACCTACCTATCTATCTATCTATCTATCGATCTATGCTTATATATACGTTTAGATATTATATTGTATATAAACTTAGTTTTATGTAGCTCTGAAGAATTCTGTGTGTTTAACAGACCTCCTGAGTTTAATTAACAGTTGCTTATATTATTATGTACTGAGTACTTGCTGAACAGTTTGTGAGGTAGTGGAGGAGGGTTTGTTTGAAAGTATGGGTCTATAGTCTGAAAACTATGTGGTATATTAAATGGCTCAAATGATAAAACAAAAGCAAAAAATATGCAAAGAATAACAAAAGGAGAAAAATATTTCTGGGATCTACAGATGAAAGAAATATGTGACATTCGCCTTTAACATCTTTTATGTGTCACATGATAAAATATCTTGTCATTCTTCCATTTTTTTAAATTTCTTTTTTCCAGTCATACAAACTTGACAGGTACAACATTCCCCTCCCTTCCCACCTCCCTGGATCCCCTTGTTCCCTACCCTTTTTTCCTATTCCTTTCCCCTCTCCCTTCCTTTCTCCCATTGTCCCCTTCCCCCATCCCTGGAGTATCCTTTAGTGTACATGTCAAACTTTCCTTTGGCTCCTCCTCTCTGATGAGGTGTAAGGACTCAGTAGCATTGCCTAGAGCTCTTTTTTGTGTTCCCCTTTAGTATAGTGTAGGCACACTCTTGTGTCTATTTGTCCCTTGCCTCTAAGAATCCTAGTGCCTATGATCCATGCTAGAATTTTGGGGTCATTGACATGTCAGTCATTGCTCAGGTCATGCGAAGTCCAATTATGGCGACTGCAGCCCTAACTTGTGTGGAGTATCTTGCATAACGTTGCTTCTCCCCATCTTTATGCTCTTACAATCTTACCTCCCCCCTCCCCAAATAACCCTGAGCTTTAGGATCGGGAGAGATTAGGCTGGCCTGGTTCCTGGTGATTAATGTAGGGTCTCTGATGTTCTAAATTATGGTTTGTTGTGTGTTTTTTTTTTCCAGTTTTGCTGTTCCCGCACCGCCCTTGACTCCATCCTCATGGATATTGGATGTCACCACTTGCAGTATATGATGGTGGCCTATTTTCTCTGCTATAGCATGATCCCCTCTCTCCTTGCTTCTGGTGGGGCCCTCTTTCTCCTTCCCTCCTATTTATAATCTTTGCTATTACTGTAGGTATTAGAGAGACTTATGTTTGAGTGTGACATTAAGTGGGTTTGGTACTAGGATCCACCTATTAGGAAGTACATATTGCGCTTAATTTTCTGTCTGGGATACTTCACTCAATATAATTTTTTTCTAATTCAATCCATCTCCTGGCAAATTTCATTAATTTATCTTTTTTGATGAGTCAATAAGGTTTTTATAGTCTGTAGCCTTATATTGAGGTCCTTGATCCATTTGGAGTTAATTCTTGTACATGGTGACAAGTATGGGTCCAGTTTTAATCTTCTGCATGTGGACATCCAGTTTTGCCAGCACCTTTAAAGATGCTGTTCTTTTTCCATTGTTTTTTTGGATTCCTTTGTCAAAGATCAAATGGCTCTAATTGTGTGGGCTTATATCTTCATCTTCAACCCTTATCCATTTATCTGTGTTTCTATTTTGGAGCCAGTACCAAGCTGTTTTTACAACTCTGGATTTGCAGTATAGATTAAGGTTTAGTATGGTGATACCACCAGCAGTGTTTTTGTTACTGAGTATTGTTTTAGCTATCCTTGGTCTTTTGTGCTTCCATATGAATTTTGAGATTGGTCAACTTTAAAGACTCTCTTTGGTATTTTGATTGGTATGGCATTGAATTAGTATATTGCCTTTGGTAGGATGGTCATTTTTATAACATTGATTCTGTCAATCCAGGAATATGGGAGGACTTTCCACCTTCTGGTGTCTTCTGAAATTTCTGTCCTTAGAGTATTAAAGTTTTCATTGCAAAGGTCTCCTACTTCCTTGGTTAAGGTTTTACTGAGGTATGTCATTTTTTAGGGGCTATATTAAATGGGTTTGTTTCTCTTATGACTTTTTCACTTCTTTCTTCCTGGGCATATAGGAAGGCCACTAATTTTTGTACATATATTTTGCATCCTGCCTCCCTGCTGAACTTCTCTGTTAGTTCCAGGAGTTTCCTGGTAGAGTTTTTTGGATTACTCAGGTATATGATATCATCTGCAAATAGAGATAACTTCCTTGCCAATTTGAATCCCTTTTATCTCCCTTTCTTGTCTTATGTCTTCACCTAAGACTTTAAGTACAATATTGAATAGAAGTGATGAGAATGCATAGCCTTGTGCAGTTCCTGCTCAAAGCAGGAATGCTTCAAGTTTTTCCCCATTGAGTATAATCCTTGCCTTTGGCTTGATGTATACAGCTTTTATTATATTGATAAAGGTTCCTTTCTTTCTCTAGGGTTTTGATCATGAAGGGCCATTGGATCTTGTCAAAAGCTTTTTCTGCATCTATCGAGAGTATCATGTGGTCTTGAACTTTGGACTGTTTTATATGGTGAATTACATTTATTGATTTGCATATGTTGAATCTATCTTTTGTGCCTTGGATAAAGCCTACTTGATCTCTGTGGATGATCTTTTTGATATGTTTTAGAATCCAATTTGCTAAGTGTTTTTGCATCTGTGTTCATCAGATAGATTGGCCTACTGTTTTCTTTTTTAAGTGTATATTTATTATGTTTTGCGATTAAGATGATATTAGCTTCATAGAAGGAATTTGGTAGTATTCCTTCCTGTGCATTTTGATGGAACAGTTTAAGGAGAATTGGTGTTATTAGCTCCTTAAATGTCTGGTAGAACTCTTTGCTGAATCCATCTGGTCCAAGACATTTTTTGGTGGGAAGATTCGAGATTACTTCCTCAATTTCCTCATATGTTATAGGACTATTTAAATAATTCACAACTTCCTGACTTAATTTAGGTAAGTTGTGTTTATTTAGGAATTCATTCATCTCTTTTGTATTGTCAAATTTCACAAAGTTTAAGTTTTTGAACTATGACGTTATAATTCTCTAGATTTCTTGGGTATCAGTAGTGATAACTCCATTTTGGTTTCTAATTTTGTTAATTTGGGCTTTCTCTCTCTTGCTTTTGGTTAGTTTTGCTATGGATGTATCAATCTTATTATTATTATTTTTTTTCAAAGAACCAGCTTTTTACTGGTTAAATCCTTGCATTGTTTTCCTAATCTCAATTTTAGATATTTCTCCCCTTATTTTGCTAATTTCCTCCTTTTTACTGCTTTTGGGATCAGATTGCTCTAGTGTGTCAAAAGCTTTAAGCTGCATTGTTAATATATTTATTTCTAATATTTTCATTTTTTTGATGTAGGCATTAAGAGCTATGAACTTGCCTCTTACTACAATTTTCATTGTGTCCTAGAGATTTTGGTAAGTTGTATTTTCATTATCATTCTCTTTCAGGAAATCTTGAATTTCCTTTTTAATTTCGTCATGAATCCAGTTCTCCTTCAGCATCATAGTGTTATTTCCAGGATTTAGTGTATTTTCTGTTGCTTGTTGTGTTGTGGATGTAAAGCTTTAGGCTGTGGTGGTCTGAGAAGGTACACACTAGAATTTCAACCTTCCTGTATATTTGTAGATTCATTTTGTGGCCCAATTTGTGATCTATTTTGGAGAAAGTTCTATGTGCTGCTGAGAAAAATGTGTATTCTTTGGTGCGTGGATGAAAAGTTCGATAGAGATCTGTAAGGTCCATTTCAGTAAGGGTTTGAACAAGCTCCAAAGTGTCTCTGTTAAGTTTTTTACCTTTGGATCAATCCCATATAGAGAGGGCGGTGTTGAAATTCCCAAGATTTATGGTTTTGGGATTGATTTCTTGAATTAGATGTTGTAGTGTTTGCTTAACAAATGTGGGTGGGGGCCGTATTTGGTGCATATATGTTCAATATTGTGAAGTCTCCCTGATGAATTCTACCTATGACTAAAATGTAGTATCTATCTCTGTCTCTTATGATTTTTTTTTGATTGAAGTCCACTTTGTCCGAGAGCATAATGGTTACCCCTGCCTGTTTTATGGTTCCATTAGTTTGGAGAATTTTTGACCGGCCTTTTATTTTTAGGATGTGGCTATCTTTAGTGGTGAAATGGGTTTCCTGCAGGCAGGAGATTGAGGGATTGTGATTTTTTAATACAAGTTTGTAATCTGTGTCTCTTGATTGGTGAGTTAATCCCACTAACGTTTAATATTATAATGGGGAAACTATTTTTAATACCGGACATTTTTTATGTTCAGTGGCTTTTGTAAGTGTATTGTTTTGCTTTTAGGTTTTGGTGGTATTATACTTGCCTTCTGTTCTCCTGGATATGCCTGTTTTTTTTTTTCAAGCTTGAGTATCATTTCTAGCATTTTTTGAAGGCCTGGTTTAGTGGACATGTATCCCTTTAAGTTGTCTTGTGCTGGAAAATTTTTCTTTCTCCCTCGATCATGACGGATAGTTTTGCAGGGAATATCAGCCTGGGTTGACATTTTTGCTCATTCAATACTTGAAGTACATCTCTCCAAGGTCTTCTTGCTTTTACTGTTTCCATTGAGAAGTCATTTGTTATTTTAATAGGTTTACCTTTAAAAGTGACTTATTTTTTTTCCCCTTGAAGTTCTCAACAGCATTTCTTTATCTTGAATTTGGAGTGTTTTACCTATTATTTGCTATGGCAAGTTTCTATTTTAGTCATATCTGTTTGGGGTGCAGAATGCCTGTTGTATTTGGATGGGCCTCTCTTTTTTTGGATGAGGAAAATTTTCCTTAATGAGAGTTTGAAAAATTTCCTCAGGTGTGGTATTTTGGGATTCTTTTCTCTGGTATTCAATGAATATGCATGTTAAGCTTCTCCATGGTGTCCCATAACTCTTGAATATTTCTCTCAAGTATCTTTTTGGCTTCTTAACCACCTCTATTGAGGTGGTTAATACTCCCACTTTGTCTTCAAGGTCTGAAATTCTATTTTCTGCTTCGTGAGTTCTGCTGATAAGACTTTTGAGTTCTGGGTTGAAGATAACTTGTCTTTTAGTTCAGTTTTAAACTCTGCTTGAGTCTCTTTTAACTGCTCTATGCTTGTTTTTGTTTCTTGAACTGTTTTTCTCAACTCTTCTAAATGTCTGTTGTTTTCCTCTTCAAAGTGCTTGATGAGGTTTATTAATTCCTCCCAGATTTCCTCCTTCATAGTATTGAACATGGAAATTATCATAATTTGAAAGTCATTATCCTGAGTCAGGCTTCTGGTTGGGGTCTATCATTATGGGATTAATTCCTTCAGTGGGAGATTTGTTTTCTTGGGTGTTGTTTCTCATAGATTTGCACTTTGACTTGGGCATTGTCGTCTTAACTCTTAAGATCTTCTTTCAATTTCTGTGCGTTTTTGGCCTGGAGCAGCTCCTGCTCCAGCTGGCTGTTGGGAAGAGCTGGGACCAGTGGGCTGCCTGGGTTTTGGGGCTGGGTGGGGAGCTTACCTAGGTTGCAGTGAGTCCTGCCTGGACTTTGTGCTCCTGGGTGGGTCAAGGTGGATGAGGATTCTTATGAACTATTTCAGGTTACTTTGAATTGCTCCTACTTTGCAAGAGAAGGTTATATGACTATGGATTTTTTTTAGTGGATTTTGAATATCCTTGTTTCTCAGGCTGTAAGTGAATGGATTCAGCAAAGTGTATATAATAGAGGCCACCATAACACTTGTGGGAGACTGTGACACAGCTGATACACACCTAAGCTCATTCCATAAAATAAGCAAACAACAGAGAGGTGAGACCCACAGGTCAAGAAGGCTTTGTACCTGCCACCTGCAAATGAATTTTTATAATATTGGATATAATTTTATAGTAAGAGAAAAGAATCTCTGAGACAGGGATAAATCCAAAGATGCAATAGCAAAATACATCACAGTATCTTAAGTGACAGTATCAGAACAGACATGATTAAAGAGAATAGAGGTATCATAGAAGTAATTGGAAATTTCTACATCCTTAAAATTGGAAAATTGTAATACAAACATATTGTGGATCTGGGAGTCCACCAGGCTAAGAATCAGAGATAGCAGGACTAAGATGCACACAAGCAAGGCTTCATAATGGCTGGATAATGCAGAGGATGACAAATGGCCACAAACGGATCATAGCCCATCACAGTCAGAAGCAGGTCATCCATGCATGCACAAAACATGAAAAGAATCATCTGAGTGAGACATCACATAGGAGGAGGTGCTTCTACTGTGAGTTTGAATGTCAATCATCGTTTTGGGGATTGTAGTAGATATGAAGCTGATGTCAACCAAGGACAGGTTGGAAAGAAAGAATTACATGAAGATGTGAAGGTGGAAGCCATAGCCAGCAAATAGGATAATGAGTAGGTTCCCAAGCACTGTGACAAGACACATGAACAGGAAGAGTCCAAAGAGAACAGGCTGCAGTTCTGAATCCCCGGAGAGTCTCATAAGATGAAATTCTGAGAAAAATGTTAAATTTTTTGATTCTATATTCTTCTGGAACCTTTTCAAAAACAAAAAATAAGAAATGTTGGGAAATAGTAAAAAAATACATATATATCCAGCACTCTGTGTATTCATAGTGTTCAAATTTTTGTTCTTGTCTCCAATGCTATGAAATTGTCCATATATTTATATGCATGTTCTAATAGTTAATCTTGGGTGTCAGCGTGACTACAGCTGGCATTAACTAAGATCAGCTGTCATACTACCTGAAGAGATTGTCCAGATCAATACATCTATAATACAAAGACTAGCTCTAGATCTGATTGGAACTTCTCAGTAGTAGACTAGATAAAATGACCATAGAACAGAAGATTTTGAAGAGAAACTCTCTGCTTCTTAGACTCTCCAGGACATGTGCAGTGACTTACCCTGTCTCCAGCTTCACCTACCAGCCGTATTGCCTCTGCCATGAAAGACCGTTTCTCCATTCTGGAAACATAAGCTGAATAAATCTCCCTTTCTCTTTTTATTTGCTTGACTTTGAATGTTCTCTCACAAGGACAGTTAGGAGCGACTATTACATATGTATACCTATACATTGATACTTTTTTTAAAGATACATTTTCAAGATATCTTTCGAATTTCCACAGTTAAAATACTTTGCAAATAATTTATCCAAATGTGATATTATAAGGCAATGATATTTTCATTTGGCACCAATAAAGGGAAACAATACCTGGTAAAGAAATTCTGTGAATATAGCATTTCTTATTGCTGTCTTGGTGCTATTTTCAAGTTGTATAACAAGCTTTCAGCATTGTTGCTTTTTAAATTTCTAAAAATAGAGCAATAACATCACTCCCAACATGTGTGGAACATAAGTGATATCTGAGTCAATCCCATATCATTTTAAAATAAAAATTCACATAATAATATTGTTTTCATTGATACATACAATCATCAAATGCATCCAGAGGTTGCAAGGACATAAAACTGAATTTCAACTCATTGCTAAATTTTGGAAATGTTGGTAATTTTGATAGCCCTTTCTTATCACACAGTGAAAAAAAAACTGTTTGCTATCATATTATTTTTTCCTTTTTTTTCTTTACTTTTAGAAAATAAAAGTCTTGTTATGTTGCCCAAGCAGATCTCAAACAATTCTCCTGCCTCCACCTCCTTGGAATTATGCATATATATCTTCATGTCTGTCATGCTTTGACTATTTGAGTTCCATATAATGTAAAAGGAAACAAAAAACAAGTATAGCACACAAACCAGAAGGCTGAATTCATTCGGTTCTTCTCTCATGTAACATCTCCAAAAAGGATTTAAGTATACTTGGGAAATGACAAGAGTGTTTAGTGAAACTGAGGTCATACAATTTTTATCAATGTATGCAGATAGTATTAGTGCTGAACAGAATGCTTCTTTCCATTTCATAATTCTTTTTCTTTCTTATTTATTTATTTATTGACTGATTGATTTTTATTCAATTGTGTGTGTGTTTTTTTGTGTGTGTATGTGACATGCGTGTATGTATGTGTGTGTGTATGTAAGAACCACAGGCAAATTTGGGAATCACCATGGATCACCTCCACCTCCACCTTGTTTACCTTGCCTTGGAGTCACAGGCTCCACCTTTTTCAGGGCTGGAAAAGCAGGGCACCCCAGCTTCCGGCCGGCATCTATACTTGGGGTCTAGGATCTGAACTCAGGACCTTCTGCCTGAGCCACCTCTCCAGCCCCTCATAATTCTTTTTCATCCAAACAGTATCCCTCTTAAACAACTTTCTATGTCTAAGGACAGTATAATTTTCAAACGAATCAGCAAAAACACTTAATGACATATTTTCCAAATATGGATGATTTATTTCCATAGGAAAAGATGACAGAGTGATACATAGAGAAGTAGAGGAAAAAAGCAAGTTATGGTTAAAGAAGAATTTTGTTTAGATTTATCTGTCTACATTATCAATAATACTAACATGAATATGTAAATCTCATATTGTTATCACTATATGTATGCTTAAAACTTAATTACACATGAATATTCTACTACAGAGTTATATCAACAGAGAACCAGTCAGATAGCCAACTGAGTTTCAGATATTAAAACAATCTGTCACCAAGGAAGAACAAATGTCCCAGACTTCCAAGTTTTGAAGCCCTAAATCCAGTGTAAATATTTTAATTTTCAAAATCATCTGAATAATTCAAATAGAAGTCCAAAATTCTTCATCTGTTACACAATTGTCATGTACATAGATCTTTTAGTGTTTTGGGAAGAATTAAAGACTGAAATTATATGTGCTGTAGGGCTTGAAAGAATGTCCTGTAAAACAAGAGAAAGACAGGGGAAGACATTGAATAGATTATGATTTCATTGAATAGACATCAATCTCACATTATGATGTGTTCATTTCTTTTTTTTAATACATTTTTTATTATTATTTCAGCTCATACAAACTTGATGGGTACACCAGTTCCCTCCCTCCTTCCTCCTCCCCCCCCCCCCCCGTACCTCCTGCTCCTCCTCCCCACCCGCTCCCTTCCCATCCCCCAGTGCCTTCCGCCCCAATTCCCAGAGAGTCCTTTCTTGTGCATGCCTGATTTTCCTCTGGGCCCTCCTCTCCGATGACGTACAAGGACCCAGTGGCCTTTCCCTAAACACTTTCCCGTGTTCCCCTTAGGTATAGGAACACTGCTGTGGCTGGCAATCCCTTGCCTCCAAACATCTTGGTGCCTTTAGCAGATGCTAGACTTTGTGAGGTCAATAGTGTGCTAGACAATGTGCAGGGCATGTAAAGTCCAATTATGATTGCTTCAGCCCTAACTTGTATGGAGTATCTTACATATCATTGCTCCTCCCATCTTTTTGCTCTTACACTCTTACCGCCCCCTCTTCCGCAAATTTCCCTGAGCTTCAGGATGGGGAGAGATTAAGCTGGCCTCGTTCTAGGTGGTTGATATAGAGTCTCTGAAGTTCTGGATTGTGGTTTGTTGGTTTTCTTTTGCAGTTTTGCTCCTCCTGCAATGCCCTTCACTCTATCCTGGTGGGCATTGTATGTTACCCCCTGTCCAGAGACAAAAAGCTGTTAAACTAGAGTCTTGTGATATAAGCACATTAAAAGGTAGATGTAATAAAAGTGGGAAACCACAGTGAGGGAGGGGTCTATCACCAATTTGCACAACGGTTACTTTTTATCTGCCAGACTATATGCCCTCCTCTTCTGGTGAGATCATACCCCCTCAGTAGTAAATGATCAGGAACAAAAGTCTGTGAACTTAATCAGATGTCTCATTATTTATTTCAGTCCTTGATGGAGCCCTATTTTCTCTGCTGTAACATGGTCCCTTCTCTTTTTCTGGTGTGGCCCTCCTACCCCATCCCTCCTGTTCATAATCCTTGCAATTACTGTCTCTAGGTGGGCTGGGTGGGTTTGGTACTAGGAGCCACCTATTAGGGAGTACATACAGCACTTATTTTTCTGGGTCTGGGATACTTCACTTAATATAATTGTTTCTAATGACATCCATTTCCCGGCAAATTCCAGTAATTCATCATTTTTGATGGCTGAGTAGTACTCCATTGTATAGATGTACCACAGTTTCCTTATGCACTCGTCAACTGTTGGACATTTGGGTTGATTCCATGACTTTGCTATGGTAAACAGTGCTGCTATGAACATGGTCGTGCTTGTGCTATCGAGGTGAACCTCTGCTGTATGGGGGGTTATTCTCAAAAGTGGAATAGCAGGGTCATATGGCATTTCAATCTTTAATTTCTTTAAGAATCTCCAGACGGCTCGCCAGAGTGGCTGTATGAGCCTACATTCCCACCAGCAATGTAGGAGAGTTCCCCTCTCTCCACATCCTCTCAAGCATTTGTTCTTGTTTGTATTGTGGATTTTTGCAGTCCTGACTGGGGTGAGATGATATCTCAGGGAAGTTTTGATTTGCATTTCCCTGATGGCTAAGGAAGTGGAGCATTTTTTAAGATATTTGTTAGACATTTCAATGTTATCACTGGTAAAGTTTCTTTGAAGTTCCAGGGCCCATTTTTTAATTGGGCCATTGGTTTCCTTGGTATTTAGTTTTCTAAGTTCTTTGTGCACTCTGGACAGCAGAGTTCTATCAGATGTGTGGTTAGTGAAGATTTTCTCCCATTCTGTGGGTTGTCTTTGAGCTTGTGTTACAATCTCTTTATCTGAACAGAAGCTCTTTAATTTCACAAGATCCCAACTGTTGAGAGTTGGTAGCAGTGACTGTGCCATTGGATGTCTGTTTAGGAAATGTTGGCCTTCCCCAATCAGCTCAAGGGAGTTCCCTATCCTTTCAACTAAGGTTTTTATAGTCTCTGGCCTTATATCAAGGTCCATGATCCATTTGGAATTAAGTCTTGTACATGGTGACAAGTACGGGTACAGCTTTAATCTTCTGCATGTGGAGATCCAGTTTTGCCAGCACCATTTGTTGAAGATGCTGTGCTTTTTCCATTGGATTTTTTGGGCCTCTTTGTCAAAGACCAAATGGCTGTAATTTTGTGGGCTTATATCTGGGTCTTCAATCCTTATCCATTGATCTGTGTGTCTATTTTGGAGCCACAACCAGGCTGTCTTTATAACTATGGATTTGTAGTATAGACTTAGGTTTGGTATGGTAATACCTCCAGCAGTGTTTTTGTTACTCAGGATTGTCTTTGCTATCCTGGGTCTTTTGTGCCTCCATATGAACTTTGAGATTGTTTGGTCAACTTCTTTGAAGAATTGCTTTGGGATTTTGATTGGTATAGCATTGAATCTGTATATTGCCTTTGGTATGATGGTCATTTTTACGATGTTGATTCTGCCAATCCAGGAACAAGGGAGGTCTTTCCACCTTCTGGTGTCTTCTGCTATTTCTTTCTTTAGGGTTTTAAAGTTTTGTTTGTAAAGGTCTTTTACCTCCTTGGTTAGGTTTATACCAAGGTATTTCATTTTTTTAGGGGCTATAGTAAATGGGATTGTTTCTCTCAAGGCTTTTTCACTTCTTTCATTTTGGGCATATAAGAAGGCCTCTGATTTTTGCACATTTATTTTGTATCCTGCCACCCTGCTGAACTTCTGTATTAGTTCCAGAAGCTTCCTGGTGGAGTTTTTGGGATCACTCAGGTATAAGATCATGTCATCTGCAAATAGGGATAGTTTGACTTCTTCCTTGCCAATTTGAATCCCTCTTATGTCCCTTTCTTGTCTTATGGCTTCAGCTAAGACTTCAAGTACAATATTGAATAGAAGTGGTGAGAGTGGATAGCCTTATCTAGTTCCTGATCGAGTGGGAATGCTTCCAATTGTTCCCCATTGAGCATAATTCTTGCTGTGGGCTTGTTGTATACAGCTTTTATTATATTGATAAAGGTTCCTTCCATTCCTACTGTCTCCAGCGTTTTGATCATAAAAGGTTGTTGGATCTTGTCAAAAGCTCTTTCTGCATCTATCGAGAGTATCATGTGGTCTTGGACTTTGGACTGGTTTACATGATGAATTACATTTATTGATTTGCGTATGTTGAACCAAACTTGTGTGCCGGGGATGAAGCCTACTTGATCCCCATGAATGATCTTTTTAATATGTTTTTGAAACCGATTCGCTAAGACTTTGTTGAGAATCTTTGCGTCTGTGTTCATCAGAGAGATTGGCCTGTAGTTTTCTTTTTTAAGTGAATCTTTATTAGGTTTTGGGATTAAGATGATATTAGCTTCATAGAAGGAATTTGGTAGTGTTCCTTCCTGTGCTATTTGATGGAACAGTTTAAGGAGTATTGGTGTTATTAACTCCTTAAATATCTGGTAGAACTCTGTGCTGAATCCATCTGGTCCAGGACATTTTTTGGTGGGAAGATTCGAGATTACTTCCTCAATTTCCTTATATGTTATAGAACTATTTAAATAATTCACAACTTCCTGATTCAATTTAGGTAAGTTGTGTTTACTTAGAAATTCATCCATCTCTTTTGTGTTGTCAAACTTCACAGAGTATAAGTTTTTGAAATATGATGTTATAATTCTCTGGATTTCTTGGGTATCAGTAGTGATAACTCCATGTTCATTTCTGATTTTGTTAATTTGGGTTTTCTCTCTCCTGCTTTTGTTAATTTAGCTAGGGGTGTATTCAATCTTATTGATTTTTCAAAGAACCAGCTTTTTAACTGGTTGATTTTTTCTATCATTTTCTTAATCTCGATTTCAGATATTTCTCCCCTTATTTTGCTAATCTCCTCTCTTCTACTACTTTTGGGATCAGATTGCTCTAGTTTCTCTAAAGCTTTAAGCTGCATTGTTAAGTTGTTTATTTCTGATGTTTCCATTTTTTTTGATGTAAGCATTAAGAGCTATGAACTTACCTCTTAGAACAGCTTTCATTGTGTCCCAGAGATTTTGGTAAGTTGTATTTTCATTATCGTTCACTTTAAGGAAATCTTGAATTTCCTTTTTAATTTCTTCCTGAATCCAGTTTTCATTCGGCATCATATTGTTAAGTTTCCAGGAGTTAGTGTATTTTTTCTTGTTTGTTGTGTTGTGGATGTCCAGCTTTAGGCCATGGTGGTCTGACAGGGCATAGGTTAGAATTTCAACTTTTTTGTATATGTGTAGATTCGTTTTGTGGCCCAGTATGTAATCTATTTTGAGAAAGTTCCGTGTGCTGCTGAGAAAAATGTGTATTCTTTGGTACGTGGGTGAAAAGTTCGATAGAGATCTGTAAGGTCCATTTCTTTAAGGGTTTGATTAAGGTCCAAAGTGTCTCTATTAAACTTTTGACCTGTTGATCTATTCCATGTTGAGAGGGCGGTGTTGAAGTCCCCAAGAATTATCGTTTGGGGGTTGATTTCTTGCTTTAGACGCTGTAGGGTTTTCTTAATGAATGTGGAGGGGCCCGTATTGGGTGCATATATGTTCAGTATTGTGAAATCTCCCTGGTGAATTGTACCTGTGCCTAAAATGTAGTATCCATCTGTGTCTCTTATAATTTTCTTTGGTTTGAAGTCCACTTTGTCTGATATCATAATGGCTACCCCTGCCTATTTTCTGCTTCCATTAGCTTGTAGAATTGTTGACCAACCTTTTATTTTTAGAGCATGCCTATCTTTTGTGGTGAGATGGGTTTCCTGCAGGCAGCAGATTGATGGATTGTGATTTGTGTCTCTTGATCGGTGAGTTAATTCCATTAACATTTAGTGTTATAATGGAGAAACTATTTAATTCCAGATATTTATTATACTTAGTAGTTTTTATAAGTATATTGCTTTGCTTTTAATGGTGTTATACTTGCCTTCTGCTCTCCTGGATATGCCTGTTTTATTCTTCACACTTGAGTATCATTTCTAGCAGTTTTTGAAGGCCTGGTTTGGTGGACATGTATCCCTTCAAGTTGTTTTTGTGCTGGAAGATTTTTCTTTCTCCCTCGATCATGACTGATAGTTTTGCAGGGTAAATCAGCCTAGGTTGACTTTTTTGCTCATTCAATACTTGAAGTATGTCTCTCCAAGCTTTTCTTGCTTTTAGTGTTTCCATTGAGAAGTCATTTGTTATTTTAATAGGTTTACCTTTAAAAGTGACTTGTTTTTTCTCCCTTGAAGCTCTCAAACCAGTTCTTTATCTTGAATGTGGAGTGTTTTGACTATTATTTGCCATGGCGAGCTTTTGTTTTGGTCATATGTGTTTGGGGTGCAGAATGCCTCTTGTATATGGATGGACCTATCTTTTTTTAGATAAGAAATGTTTTCCTTGATGATCATTTGAAAAATTTCCTCAGGGGTGGTATTTTGAGATTCTTGCTCTGGTATTCCATGAATACGCATGTTGTGCTTCTTCAGGGTGTCCCATATCTCCTGGATATTTCTCTTAAGCATCTTTTTGGCTTTAACAACCTCTTCCATTGAGCTGGTTAATACTCCCACTTTATCTTCAAGATCTGAAATTCTGTTTTCTGCTTCTTAGTTCTGCTGGTAAGACTGTGGAGTTCTGGGTTGAAGATAACTTGTCTTTTAGCTCAGTTTTAAACTCTGCTTGAGTCTGCCTTAACTGCTCTATGCCAGTTTTTGATTTTTGCACTGTTTTTCTCAACTCCTCCATGTGTCTGTTGTGTTCCTCCTCAAAGCGATTGATTCGAGTATTTAATTCTTCCCTGATTTCCTCTTTCATAGTATTGAACATGGTATTGATCATATTTTTAAGGTCGTTATCCTGGGTCAGGCTTTCTTGGCCATTTTCCTTGGGTTTGTTCTGGTTGGAGTCTAACATTATGGGATTAATTCCTTCAGTGGGAGATTTGTTTACTTGAGTGTTGTGTCTCATGGATTTGCACTTAGACTTTGGCATTGCTGGTTTAACTCTTAAGATCTTTTAATTTCTGTGCGTTTTTCACTAAACTGAATTATTTGGCCTGGGGCTCTGGGAGTGGGCGGGGACCGATCTTACCTGGGTGATGGCGCGGTGAGGCCCGGCTGGACTGCGGGCGTGCGTCCCGGGCGGCGGAGTGGAGGGGAAGGGGGATGGGGCATCGGCGGGGCGCTATTTAAACCAGGGCCACCCGAGGGCGGGGCCGGGCGCAGAGGGAGTCCCTCTCCTCTTCCCAGGCCCAGCGCGCCCAGCTCCGGCTGGATGGGGGGGGGAGCTGGGTCCACTAGGGCGGCCTGGGGCTCTGGGGGCGCGCGGGGACGGATCTTACCTGGGTCGCGGCGCGGTGAGGCCCGGTTGGGCGCGCTCTCGCGTCCCGGGCGGCGGGGTGGAGGGGAAGGGGTGTTCATTTCTTTTGTAATTTGTGCCTGGACTGCTTTTTATTCTTCCTATTTAAAATAAACAGCTGCTTTCCCACAGAGATCAAGTTAGAAAGTTGTCATACACCACATATAAGTGGGTAGTGTGTATGTGCAAAGACCTCATCTTGAAGTAACAACCCAAATTTACTAGAATTACCCTACTATGAGTTTCTGTATCCACAGACTGTGACATTGAAGACTGGACGTGGTTATTTCTACACAATGAGTACCACCATTGATGTGCTCCTGTCTCATTAACTATGAGATAGTCATGTGAACACTTATAACCTGAGGACAGAAAAGAAATGGACTGCAGAGAATACTTTGTGTAGAAATTCCATAATCTTCAAGAAGTGTCCACATCATAATGAAAATATTGCCATCATAATTTAAAATAGCAATTATAATCAACATGAAGTGTTTATAATCTAGTAGATAAAGACTTCATTCATAATACAGTATATGAAATAATTATTACAAATAGAATAATTATTACAAATAATTATTACCAAAGGAAAATTTGTGAAATATTTCTAGTACCCACTGAAACAAAAAACACAAACTTCACATTGCTCAGGATTGATAATTTTTATTTAATGCACATTGAATAACCAAATTATTATTTGTCTTGACACCAGTCCTCCAATATGCATGGTCATTGGCTGTACTTACTGGGTCATATGCTTTCTTTGGAATTGTGATCCTGAATCGCAGATCTGAAGAAGTGCACATTTCGTTAGAACAAATCAGCTGAGCTCCAGTTTGAATATCAGGATTGAAATAAATGATCAGGGCAGGGATTCTGGAAAAGGAGAAGACAAAAATCCAGAACTGGAAATATAGGAGGCATCTAAAAGAAAGATCTGCATCCAGAACTGGAAATATAGGAGGCATCTAAAAGAAAGATCTGCATCCAGAACTGGAAATATAGGAGGCATCTAAAAGAAAGATCTGCATCCAGAACTGGAAATATAGGAGGCATCTAAAAGAAAGATCTGCAAATACAGTCTGAATAAATAATATGGTAGATTCTTGGAGACTTCATCCTTATGGTTTCTAATCAGTCTCTACTCTTCCATTCTCTAAGCACATAAATCCATTTGCATTCTATTTTCTTTATTAATGATTAATATGTGAATAAATGATATGAACAATTGTAGCTCTAATAAGTACATACATGAGTAAAATTCACTGAATTAACATTGCTGTGAAATTGTAACATTAGCATTTGTAGCCTGAAATACATTCTTTCAGTGTTTCATACATACATGTAGTAAATTAGTGAGTTTCACAACTTAATCCCCAATCCCATCCCACTCCTCTTCCGAGAACAATTGAAACTTACTATTTATCCCTCTGTATAAGAACAGTCTTACTACAAATACAATAATAAAATAATAAAATATAATAACTAGATAAAATAATCATTTGTGAACCAAAGTGAATGTACACAGGGATAGATAATTTTGAGTGTTTTGTCCAAAACACATAGTCAGACGAGGCTGTAGATACTGAGAGTATACTATTCTTCACTGAGATCCCTCAGTGTGTTTCACATGTTTATTCTGGCCTTAGGGAATGCATTGCATCAAACTATAAAATCTTTGTTACAGTCAGTCTGCAACAGAAGTTGATAAATGACCATCAAATGGCTTAAGGGAACAAGGGGTTTATTCTATTACAATTTCTGGTTACAGTTCTTAGTCCATGGGAGAGCATGCACCAACTCTGGGGTCAAGGGAATTGGCCACACCATCACTGCAAACGGCTGAGAGATAGATGGTCAATCCTTACTTGCCAGACCAGCATGTCTGGCCAATGAATAGAAGGATGCCAACCCTCTCAACCAGTTCTCTTTTATTTATCCAGGGCCTAATCCCACCTACTATGGGCTGGGTCTTCCCCATCAGCTAGACAATGTTCTTCAGGTTTGCTCTGGGCTTAACTCAACCATCAACTCTCTACAACTGCACCCAGAGCTCAAACCCTCAACAGTCAAGTTGAAACCTGTGCTTAACTATGACAATGGCAGGAACTTGAGGTATCTGTCATTTTATGCATATGTATGTGGTTTAGAATAAGAGTTGTAAATTATGTTTCTTAGATGGTTATATAATTTTTTCTGTCTCATAATACAGACAATCCAATGGTACCACATATATTTGTGTCTTTTCATCTTAAGGAATCAACGCTAAAGACATCTACACAGACATTCCCAAGTGTCAAATTGACAGTTGAGATTTTGAGCCCTGGGCATATTTGTAGAGAATTAATGGTTGAGTTAAGCCCAGAGCAAACCTTCAGAAGATTGTCCAGCTGAGAGGGAAAGCCTAGCTCATAATGGGTAGGACTAGGACCTGGAATACAATACAAAGAACTGGTTGAAAAAGTCAATATCTTTGTATACACTTGGCCAGACATGCTGTTCTGGAAAGTAAGGATTGCCCCTCCCCCGGGACGCTATGTAGAGATGGCGGCCAGTTCCCTTGGCCCTGGTATTGGTGTGATCTCTCCTGTCAAGCTGCACTGAGAACTGTAACCAGACCATTGTGAGAGAAAATAAACCCTTACTTCCCTTGAGCCTTTTGGTGGTGATTTATCAGCAATCACGATGCTAACTGCTTCACCAGTGTTTAACTAAAACAGGTAATCCATCAAAGGCATGAAGAGAGGACTTTTTCTGGATGACTGAAGGTGCTGGCCAGTTGGCAATCATTAAGCATCACATAAGTGTATCTGGTGAAGACTTTTCCCCTTCTATAGCTTGTCTTTTTACTCTGCTTATTGTTTCTTTCACAGTGCAGTAGTTTCTCAGCCTCATATACTCTTCTTTTCCACTTATTGGGAGATTTGCTGTGCTAGTAGAGTCCTTTGCCTGTGCTTGTATATTGTAGTATATACTATGTATTTTCCCCTGGCACTTTCATGGGTAAGATTTTATATTAATGTCTTTTATCCTTCATAGTTGATTGTTATGTAGTTTGAGAGATATAGATCCAGTTTCATTCTTCATGTGTAATTCCAATATTTCTAGTACCAGTATAATTGTTTATTTTCTCCAGATTATCCAATGAGTTTGTTATTGGTCTTCATTTTTAGTTTTGTGCCAGTATTATACCATTTTTTTCCTAAGCCTCTGCAATACAATTCAGGGTTTGATAATATGATTATCCAACATTCTTCTTTTTCTTCAGTGTTTCCTTTAAACATTGGTTATTGTATTTTTCCTTGTATGTATGAGCCTATTTGTGTATAGGCACACAAGTATCATCCTGCATGTATAGATATCAGAAGACAATTTGTCAAAATCAGTTATCTCACATCATGAGGGTTCTGAAAACCAAACTCAGGTCTCAGTCATAGTGGCCTGCACTTCTACTCATTGAAGCATCATATCTTCCTCTTTCTGAAAAGTATTTGTCAATTTGGGGTTTGTAATGCTTCCATGTGAATTTTAGTATTGTTTTCCCTAGTTCTGGGAGAAAAAGCATTGGAAGTTTAATGAGGTTCCCTTTGTTTTTTTAATTTTAATCTTTATTTTTAATTTTTAAATTTTTCCTAGTTTTACAAGTATATTGATTACTTATCCCTTCTCCCCTCCTTCCTTTCCCATTTCCTTCCTTAATAACTCCTTCCTACTGTTATGCCTGTCTACTTCTATGGGCCCCATGGTTGCCTCTGGCTTGTCTGCTCTTGTGGAAGTTCAGGCCTCTGTGGCAGACCTAGTGGTCCCTCCTCAGGCTGCCCTATTGATAGGGGCATTCCCCTTCACTCATCCAGCCCTTGCCTCCAGGGATTCCACTGCATGTAATGATCTCTACTGAGATCCTTGCTAATCAATGGGGGCATGTTGATATGCCAGACATTATGTAGATCTGATAAAGACTAGTCTCATTTGCAAGGAGCTCCTTGATGCACCCAACCCTACCTTCAGTGGAATGTCTTTGCCAGAGGTGGACCTTCCTACATTTAGGCTCTTACAATCTTGCCACTTATTCTTCAAAAGGTTTCCTGAGCCTTACATTGGGGAAAGATTTTTTGGACTGATTCTTAGTGAATCTTGCATGGTCTCATACTTTGCATTCTGGTTGGCCATTGTTGTTCATTTCACTGCTCATTCACTGCCCTAGGCTGCTTCCTATCAATGTGTTGAGATCTTCTACATCTATTGTTGAAAAAGATTTCTAGGTTGAGTCCTGAGTCCTCTTCCATTTTATGGGTATAATAGTTTGTATTTGAGAGCAGTCTGTTATACTTCCTTCCTACCTACAGACTCATAGTCTGTTCTTCCCTAGTGATATATTTCCTTCTATTTTATAGTTTCTTGTTCTAGTGTACAGTAAGAAGAATGTGTTCCATTATGACAAGTGGGCCATGAACCCAATTAGAAAGTTGTTGGTTGTATCCTCGATACCCATGCCACTATTACACTGTAGATCATCTCTTGCCCTGGGAATTTTATGTTGTAACTTGCAAATTTCACAGATTAATGAGACCTTTGATTATTTTCCCCCAAGTAGCTTTTACAGTATTCCCTGGTACTATAAGCCATCCAGCAAGGAGTAAGTTCTCAAACCAATTCCAGTTGATGTATTTTGCCCATTTCCTGTGATCCATACATGTTACATCTGCAGTAAAAGCATCATTTCCAGTTTTGAGAGGGCAATCCAAAGCACTGATGAAAACCTATAATGTTGGGGGGCCTTTGAGACTTCTGTGATAAGACCAATGTATCAGGAAGTGTCACACTACTATGTCTAGTCACTGAACTCTAAGATTAGCTCAGGACATTTTGTTGTTGTTGTTGCTTTGGTTTTGGACTGTCCATTCTTGTTGTTTTTTTAAAAGCCTTTTTTTACATATTACTAATATAGGATATTCCTTTGAGGTTACTTCCCATAACTTTAGGGTTTTTCTATAAGTCACTCTGTCTCTCCTATGCAGAGTAGTATAGAGTGAGGCAAACGGGGGAGGGAGGGGAATTCTTGAGCTGATCCATTTAGAATCCATGGACAAAATTATCCTAGAAATAACAGGAATGTGGTACTTCTTAGTAAAATGTTAGTCAGAGAGGTCTTAAATACCCCCAAATATTACAGGATTTTGCCATTGCTTTTGAGTGTCCCCAAGAAATGTAAGACCCCATTAATGAAGATACATACAAATGGATTACAGAATATGGGTAAAATATATCAACTGGAATTGGTCTGAGGACTTTCCACTTGATGCACAGCTTACATGGTATGAAGGAATACTGTAGAAGCTAATGGAGGAGAGAAATAAATACAAGTCCCATCAATGGCATGAAGTCTGTAAGTTGCAATATAAGTCACCATGGCAACATGTGACCACCAGTGTAATAATGGCATGAATATCAAGGAGACAACCAACAGCTTTCTCATAAGATTCATGACCCACTGTTGAAATGGTACACACCCCTTTTACTATAAAGTAGAACAAGAACCTAAAAAGGGAAAGAAATGGATCAATAAGGAAGACATCCAATATACCTGTATGTAAAAAAACAGTACACCAACTGTTCTGCAGTGAGTTGTTATTATACCTATAGAATGAGAACTCACAATGAAAACCTTTGGGTATAAAGCTGGATGAGTGAAAGGAAATGCACATATTAGTGGGATGGCCTGAAGAGAGGTAACTTGATATACTATGAAGGCTTGAGTACTTACAGTTGTAGACAAGCTAGAGCGAATCCTGGTCCATAGAACCATACAGGCAAAAGGGTGGGAGTGAGTGAGAGGGAATGGTGAAGGGAAGGGAGAAGATGGAAGGGAGCGGGGAGGGAGGGAAGCTGGGGGGATACTCAATATGCTTGTAAAAATAGAGACATATTAAAGAGAGAGAGAAATGAGAGATAGAGAGAGAAAAAGAAAGAAGGAAAGAAGGAAGGAAGGAAGGGAGAGAGAGAAAGAAAGAAAGAAAGAAAGAAAGAAAGAAAGAAAGAAAGAAAGAAAGAAAGAAAGAAAGAAGAAAAGAAAGAAAGCAAAGAAGAGAAGAAGGAAGGAAGGAAAGAAAGAAAGAGCGAGAAAGATGGAAAGGAAAGAGAGAGAAAGAAGGCAAGAAAGAAAAAGAAGTAAAGAAAGAAGGAAAGAAAGAAGGAAAGAAAGAAAGAAAAAAGAAAGAAAGAAAACAGGGAGGATGGAAGGAAGAAGAGAGAAGGAAGAAAAAGAAAGAAAAAAAAGGAAAGTAAGAAGGAAAGAAAGAAAAAAGAAGGAAAAAAGAATGAAAGATAGAGAGAAAAAAGGAAAGAAAGATAAATGGAAACAATGAAAGAAGGGAAGAAAAAGAAATAATGAAAATAAAAAAAAAAGAAGTAAAAAAAAAAGAATAAAGAAGAAAGAAAACAGAAAAAGAAAAAAAAGAAAGAAAGAAAAAAAGAAAGAAAAAGAAAAAAAGAAAGAAAGAAAGAAAGAAAGAAAGAAAGAAAAAAAAAAAAGAAGAAAGAAAAGAAAGAAAAGAAAGAAAAACAAAGAAAAAAAAAAAAAAGATGATTTCAGGTTATATGGGGTGAAATGACATAACTGATATTAATGAATTAACATGTCAAACTAAAAATATTTAATACAAAAATCTTTTACAATATTATTAACAGGAATTTCCTATGGAATTACATCTCACACTCAGGGTTTTTTTTAAGTCATGGCATATTTTTTAAATAAGTAGATCATTTTTGCAAATATAGCCTATTCAAAGTCTTTTATCAATTTTCCTCAACATATGACATTTTCAATGAAGAAGTCTTTCCCATCTTTGGTGGGGTTTATTCCTCAGCATTTTTCTTTGAAGCTATTGTAGAAGAGATTTTTTTCTTACTGAAATTTGGCAAGCTACTTATTAGGAAAAGGAATTCTTCAATGTTGATTCTATGTTTTATGTTGATTATTCTGCTAGCTTTGTAAAAATATTCATTTTGTCTTAACAGTTTTCTGGTTGAGATTTCATGATTTAATATGTCAAGGCCATCTATAAATCAACAACTTGAATTCTTCTCTTGAATTCTTCCTTTATTACTTATGTAACTTTCATGTTGTTCTGTCTTTATTTCTCCAGCTAAGAAGTGAAGGATGATTTAAGGTTTAGAAGTTGATGTTATGTTCACTTTATCTCTTTTTTAAATTTTTATTATTATTATTATTATTTATTCAACTGTGCGCATGTGCGTGTGTATGTGCACGCGCGTGTGTGTCTGTCTGTGTGTGTGTGTGTGTGTGTGTCTGTGTATGTGTATGTGTGTGTATGTGTAGAACCACAAACGAATTCACGAACCACCATGGACGCCTCTACCTCCTTCTGCCCCGGGATTCACAGGCTCCGCCCTACCAGGACCAGAAGCACAGGCTGCCCCCGCTTCCGCCTGGCGTCTATACATGGGATCGGGGATCCGAACTCAGGACCTTCCGCCTGCAAGGCGGAGGCTTAACCCCTGAGCCACCTCTCCAATCCTATCTCTCTTTTTTTTTTGCCACACTGGTCTCTAAATTTTTTGATCAAGAAAATAAATGTTCACTCCAACTTTGGTTATTATCTGTTATGTGTTTAAAGATGATATTCCTGTCATTGTATTAGTCAATTTTCAAAGTATCATGAAAAATCTTAATTATAAATAACCTTGTACTACTATGTGCATAGTGTGGGATTTTTCACTGGAAATATTGCTTTAAATATATGCTCATTTCCATCTCCTTTTTAGTCCATTCTAATTTTTCTTTTTTTGTAAGACACCAGTGGATCTTTAATTCAAGCATTACAGTTGAGTAGATAACAGCCAATATATACTTATAATCACATTTTAAGAATTTGGAATCTTTTCTGATCTGCATCTCAGTAAAGTAACATCAAAGAAAGCTTATTTAACATGAACCCTCCCCAAACCCCACTTCAGCAATATCTAATGACAAGTTAGAGATCAATAAATGTCCAGGGACCTAATGAAAAAGAACAAAGTAACATGCAATACTGACACACGTGGAGACTTTTTCCATTCTTGGTCCTTTCTCAGGCTCTAATAATGAAACTCCTTTCATCAAATCAGCAAGTCTAGTTTCCTGTCCCAGGATATGATGGAGACAGGAAAGAGGCCTTGAGACACTCGCTTGTAGCCACTGCATACAAACAAAAGCACCTAGAGCTTACTAGCTGCCACGCTGTCCAATGTCCTGACTTACACCGTCCACCACCATTTAAAATTTTTTGACTCCTATTTTTACCTGACTTCCTCTGGTCTTCCTATAGCCCACACACACACACACACACACACACACACACACACACACACACACATTTACACACATATACACAAACATGTGCACATGTGCATGATGTCTAGGTATTGTGTAATATACAGATTTTACAGTTTTATGTATCTCTCAAAAATTCTTTGACCTTATGATCTGTGGTCAGATGACTTATTCATTACAGCACTGGCTCACCTAGGACTGGAGGGGTTTGATCTTTCCAGTCATGGAGTCATAGGGGCTGGAAGTTGTATGTTAACCAACCCAGAAACCAGGAGACTGACTCCACTCACTGTGTCCTACTCCTATTCCTGTATCTACATTTAAGCCTCTTCTTATATTAATACTTTAATTTAAACAGCCTTTAATTTTTGGCTAGGAGATGACCTCAACACCCTATTAGGATGCAGCCAAGAGCCTGTAGGAACAGCAAAAGATCCTACAATGTTCACCTAGAACCAGACCAGCCAAATTTCTCCCCATCCTAAAGCTTAAGGAATCTTGTGGAAGATAGTGTGGTAAGACTGTAAGAGCCTACAGATGGGGAGGACCACTAATAGACAAGATATTCCACTCAAGCCTGGGCTGCAGGCAACCAGGATATTGCTACAATGTCATTTGACCTTGCCTGACCTGCACAATGGCTGACATGTTAACAAGCCTTCAAAGACTAGACAGATCCTAGGGGAGAATGCTTTAGATAGTAGGATCCTTACAGGAAAGGGATTAGACAGATATAATGGAGTTTCCATATTAGTGCCCAAGATGGAGCCCCAAGGTATGACACTGAGTCCTGCATCCTCACTAGTGTAGACGACTCACAGGGAAATTCAGTACTCACATAAATAGATGCTCTGAAGGATGGGAGGGAGCAAATGGGAAATACCAAGAAAGGAAGAGGGAAAGGGGGAAAGAGAGAGAGAGGGAGAGACAGTGGGATGCAGAACCATGGAGAGAAAGGGAAAGGGATTGGGAAGGAGGGGAGAAAAGGTACCAACCCACTGAGCTTGTATGAATAGATAAAAACATCTATGACCCTCATGTATGACTTCTCTGTATTTGACAATCCTCCCAAATATAATGAAGAATTGCTTCCATAATTATGTCCTTAACACTTGTTGGAACATATGGGATGTATTGGGGGAGGATCATTGGCAAGTACAGATCTCTAGCTTTAAAACTGAATATTTGTACAGTGAGGATGACAAAAATCTATTAAAATGAGCAAAGAATAACAAAAGGAGAAAATGAATTCTGGCACCCATAAATAAAGGAAACATGGTATTTTTCTTTCTGCATCTCTTGTCCTAGTGTTGGTGCATACTCTCCTGTCAAGCTGGATAGACTGTAATTGGACTATTGTAAGAAAATAAACCCCTTGTTCCCTTAAGCCTTTTATCACCAGCTATGCAGGTGAACTGCAACAGAGGTCATTGCATTGTATCTCATTTTCTTAAAGTTTTAAAAACAATCACTTTGTATATCAAGTGTCCAGCTGCACTCTAATGCTAGCAGAAAATATGAAACTCAGTGAGACACTTAAAGAAGAAGTAATGAAAGTATGGGGAAGACTGGTAGGAAGAAGAAGGTTTTCAATGGGATAGGGAATATTGAAAGAAGCATGTTCTCTATGGTGAAAATAACAATTTCTTTGTATCAAACTATGTAATTGTCAATAATAAAATGTTCATTATACATAAATATATCTGTATATGTCTTATTTTAAAACTGAAATCATCTATTGACAGACACCTAGACTGTTTCCACAATTTGGCTTTTTGTAACCCGGCAGTTTGAATTTTGCTATAAAAAAACATGACAAGGACTTGTATGTTCTGGAAGATATTTTACCCTGGTATCTCTTATTAGTTAATTCAGTTTCCTATCGATATCTCATAAAGATTTCCATAGTGTTCTGTCTCATTGCATTCTGTTGCTAATCAAAACAAGACTGACTGGGGAAGAACTATTCATTATTTTAATTTGCAAATCTCAGAGAGCTAAGCATATTGCACATTTTTGGGATGTTTTTGTTTTTCATTTGTACTTCATCAGTCAAAAAGAATTTTTTAATAAATCAATTTATTGGATGGATTGGTTGCATATGTATTGGTGTTCAGCTGTGTGAAATATTTTCTCTCACTTGAAGAAAACTTTCGCCACTTGCATATTTCACAAGGGATTAATAGTAGAACATGTGAAAAGCTGAAAAACCTAAATATGAAGAAAATGAACAAACCAGTTTTTCAAAGGGTGGCCTATGAAACTCGACAGTGTTTATTAAATTCTTTTAATTAATTTTTTGTGTATGTGTGTATCAAGGGCACTGTGTGTCCATGTGGCAGACAAAGGGTGATTTTTGGAAACATGCTGGCTAGCTTCTACCTCCTGGGATTTCCTGGGATTACCCAGGCTCCACTCAGCAGAGCCAAAAGTGAAGACCACTGCCATTTCCATCTGGCATTTTTACATTGGATCTGGGTTCTGATCTTAGGACCTTCTGCTTGCAAGACTCCACTCACAAGAAACTATTTAATACTTTTTATTATTTATTCATTTATTTATTTGTTTGTTTGATTAATGTGTGTGTGTGTGTCTCAGAGGGCACTGTGTGTCCCTGTATAGGACCAAGGGTAACTTTAGGAATCATCCTGGTTTGCTTCTACATCCTTTATGCTTGCTCTGGGATTTCCCAGGCTCTGCCCATAGAGGTCGGAAATGCAAGCCACTACCATGCCTATTCCACCTGGCATTTTTACATGAAACCTGCAATCCAAATTCAGGACCTTTTGCTTGAGAGATAGAGTCTTAACTCCTGAGCCATCTCTCCAGCCCTAGAACAGAGTATTTTAAAAAGAAATGGCTAAGAAACATTTTCTGAAATTGTCCAACCTCGTAACTCATCATGCAAATTCCAATTAAAAGTACTGCAAAGGTCTCCTGATCCTAGTCTGAATGAATTATCATGAGGAAAATGAAGTGATTTCTGGTGAGGACTATAGATATCACATGACCATAGGATTCAGCTTTGGCTATCTACATGAGTATGGAACCAAAAAGTCATGGCTATACCATAGGATTCATGGAGAGAAGAGAAACAGCTTGACTATGTGAAGAATAAACAACGGTAATATGCACTGAATATGCCCACATCACATGGTATGTACGAATGATCTATTAAAAAATTAAATACATTCACCCATTGTAAAGACTGTCTCTTCACTAGATTATTTCTCTTGTTCTACATGCATATAATTATATGATAATGTTGGCCACAGTGTGTGTATTATGGGTTGCATAAATAATAACTAATCTACAATGAAATACTCAGAAGCATTTTCATCTTCTTTATTTTGTCCCAAATTTATTTCATTAGATTCATATACACTTCATAATAGGTCTATAATAAAAAAGCACAAATTTCAATGTATTTTTAAAGTCTATAACTGCTAGTAACCTAATAATGTCTTTTGATGTTGATCCAATTGAAAGACCTTTCAAATATGGAAGAGAACATGAACATTTAAAAAATTCTCCACATCTCAGTTTGTGTGAGTTAATGTGATGTGTATTAACAGTGTTCGTGTGCTTATGATCATGGTTCGTATATGAGAAAGAGACTATTTGCCTGTTTTGTGTATCTATGTGAGTACAAGGTATGTGTATGGGCTGTGTGGGTATACATGGTATGTATGCAATCCATGCATGGTAAGTGTGAGTGAAGTTTCTGTGTATGTGTGTACATGGTATATGTGTATGTATGGTGTGGTGTGTGTGTGGTATGTACATGCTAATGTGTGTTATGTGTGCAGTTTTATATAGGATATGTTCATATTCATAGTGTTTGTGCATATTGCATATGTGCTGTATGTTTGCAGAGAGAATATGTATATGTGTTGTACATATATATATGTATACACATATGTATATATATACAAGAATGGTGTGTGTGTATTATGTATATAGTATGTTTACTGATACAAAAAGAAAAAAAGAGTAAATGCTGGGATAAAAAGAAGCAAATAAAGAATCAGAAATCACTTGGTACTTAGTTGTTTGCTTGTGTTTTTTTTATTTTATTTATCAAGGAGTTTTACATATCATCCCTACTGGCCTCCTATACAATGTTTGTACCTCAGTCTGCTCAGTGATGGGGTTGCATATCTTCTTGAATGTTTTCCAGCATTACTTTCTATCTTCTTGACTTTGTCCAATAAATACGCACTTCTACTGCAGTAAACTGAACAATGTCAGAGGCTAAGAAAAGACGTGAATATAGTACCTCATAGGCTGATTTTAAGAGAATGCGATAATAGTAATGGCTCATCAGCTTAAGAAATAAGTCATTTTCCAACAACTGCTGAATTTTCAATTTTATTGCTAGTCAACTATATTGGGTGCTTTAATTAAGGAAAAATCAGTATTTGGCTGGGAGAGCAGGTTCAGGGATTAAACCCTTTGCTGGAGTTCAGATACTCAGATTCCAGATAATCGGACCAGAGTTCACATCCCCAGATTTGACATAAAAATGCCAGAAGAAATGACATCAGAAGCCTGATTATTAGCCCTGGAAGACAGAACCTTGAGAATCCCAGAACAAAGCAATACAGAAGTAGAGCAATCCAGGATGATTTCTATTTCCTTTGAAGCTCCACAGACACATACCTTCTGTTACACACACACACACACACACACACACACACACACACACCAAAAGAATAAAAAGGAAAAACATTATCTACTCACTTTTTACTGAGAACATTCTCTTATTCTTTAAATATACTCTTAAAATTCTCCTGTAGTTTATCTAGTAATTATACTCTGAAAATAACTCTCCAGAAAATGTTCAAGGAATGATGTTTGTATTTGATTTCTATGTGAGAAAAAGGGCCCCGAAAAGAGACTTACGAAGTGAAACTGGAATCATACTTAGAGTACGTGTCACTCTCTCAACTTTCCCGTGTTCACAATTTTTAATGGAAATGGACAAATGGCATCCTTTCCCAGTGAATGGCATCTAAGGGGTATCTGAATTTCAATATATATTTGGTCATTGTATTTATCTACAAAGTAGAAAAAATAATCTGCCATCATAGAAATGTTGATGTGATTGATGTACATCATATTGATACTAAACTGGGTCCTACAATAATGCAACCCTGAATTAATGTCTGATTTACAAAATGAACTATCTTTATCCTGTCTTTGTTTGAATCTTTCCATTTTAAAATACAACTGAACAAATATTGTGATTTAATTATGACTTAATTATGTTTCGTTTTGTATTAGGGAAACAAGATTGAACTATGCAGAACAGATTCATTTCATATTTATAATTCTCCTGGCTCCCTGTTCTAAGTGCTGGGATGGGAGGCATGCATATTTGTGCTTGTTAATTTTAGATAACTTGAAGTTTGAAGATGATAGTAAATGAAAATGCAAAAAAAAGATTTGGATACTTATAAGAGTTTTTTTTTAAATTAACTTCTTTTTCATTTTATAACATTTCCTAAAAGAATCTAAGAGAAAGTGGGGAGTTACAAAACTATTAAGTCAAGCTGGTTTGGGACAGTTTCATTATTAACAAATCTTTGTTCATCAGATTGTTTTAAGCCTGCTCTTTTTCCAAGTAAAGCATACCTCCCAGGAATGAAAAACAAAGCCAAATGAAATAATTGTTCCTAAACACATATTACTTACATATTCAAGAAAAAAATGTATAAAATACTATATTTAGATATAGGATAAAAGGTAAGTTTAGATCAAAGAGCTACTTTCTTGCTTGTTTCGAAAGTAACTTTAAAGTCAATGATAGTAGTAACAGGTAAATTTTATTTTACCTACATTTTATTCTTGCATTGTGTATTTATTAGTACACACCCATTTCCTGTTTCATTCTTCCCAAGGCAATGCATCAACAGAAATGCAGCTATATGTCAATACTGAGGCTTGGAGATATTGACAGTCTGACATTTGGTAAAGAAATAATAAGGGCAAGGAGAGATATTTATATTAAAATGTCAAGCTCTAGATTCAATACATCTATTTACTTCAAAATGCAAGAGAACAATTCAGTCAAAGTCAAGAATTCCTGACCATGAGATCATCATCACATGTTTCAAACCTTTCATGGTTCTGAGAAGGAATGAGGTCAAGATAGAAGCAGTAATTGTATTACAGATGGAATGTGTTTCTTTTAAAAAGGAAAGACAGGAGCATCTACAAGTGTAATTTTGTCATAATTTTATTTATTTTTTTCAGAATTCTGCCCATGTGCACAATGAATTTTGATCACACCTGCTCCTTACTTTTCTTCAGGGTCCCTTTCACCAACACTTCTAACCCTCATTGCTTCATGTGCTTTATTAGCGATCTTTTATTAAATAACCAAGGACAAGAGAAATCTATAGTGAAGGGTAATGTGCTTGCTTTGTTGTATAATAATTGTCTATGAACCCTAGATACTTTCTTACAATACATGGAGTCATTTCTTCCCTGTGACATGCCATTTGAAATGACAGACTATAAGAAAAGATAGAAGTTGGTGGGTTTTGGTCCTCTATTATAGTGACAAAGATGTGAAATAGCTAATTGAGTGATCAGATAAACTTACAATCCTCTTAACTTGATGCTCTGCTCTTGTAGACAGCCTTATGAAAATCCTATTTTAATTTGTTAATATTTATTTATTAGCATGGGAAAGATGAGAGAGACCAATTCAAGATTTCAAGTGTGTAAGCAAACACTTTACTCTATGACATGTTTCAAAAATATTCTAAGTACAAAAACCTATCACATGCTGGGGCAGAACTCAAGGGTTGAAGCCTATACCTCATAATTCCTTCTAAAACAAAGGAGGGAGGAAATGGTGAAGGCCTGCAATTCCAGCTCTGAGAAATAGAGTCTAGGTAACCCCAGAACAAAGCATTAAGGAAGTAGAGCAGTCCAGACACTTACAATTATTTCTGAATTCACCCATGGGTTATCAGGCATACAAACATGCAAATGTGCCATCTAACTAAATAAAGTACATGAAAACACACACATACACACACACACACACACTAAAGAATCTTTCAGAAATGACACAATAAGTATTTCATATTTTCTTTCTATTCTATCAAACATTATCACACTAACGGTGTAGCTATATGAAATTAGGAGAAAGAAAACAACACACTGTAGAGACTACACTGCCCATAGTCTAGGCTTTAGAAATCTGTCAAAAAGATTTCACATGCTTGGGTTTTTGACATTCTTGAAATTACCATGATTGGCTGTCTACAAAAGTGCTTAGGATATGTTGTATAAAGATCTATTTTCTCCTTTTATGCTACGTACATATACTGTGAACAGGCAAAGTCTGAGCATAAAGGAAAATTTGTGAAATGTTTCTAATAATCTTATTAGAACCAAGTCAAAGTCCACATTCCTCATGATGGATATTGTTTATTAGTATATCATCCCCTTTACATCACCACTGTCATTTGCCATTATGATGTGAAATCAATGCTTCCCAAGCCTTTCCTGATACACAGCTTCCCCCCTATACTTACTGGGCTGTGCTGTTTTTTTTTTTTGTTGTTTTTTTTTTGTTTTTGTTTTTTTTTTTGCTGACTCAAGAGGATGAATTGAAGCTCTGAAGACACTTTCATTCTGACTATCCAGATAAGGTGGAATTCATTTGGAGGCTCAGGATTGAAATAAATATTTTATCCATTTGAAGACCTACTGAAGATAAACAAGGGTGAAGGAGAGATGTGAATAATACAAGAAACATCAAATGAAAGAGCAGAGATACAGGCTGATTATAGACTGTTATATAGCTGTTGAAGGCTCAAAGCTCAAAGGTCCTAATTATCCAGACAGGTCCATCTAGTACATTCTCTGAGGACTTCCTAATAACTATTAAGAAGAAGACAAGAAACTGAATAATAACCCAATTTGTGCATATTTTTCTACTGTGAGAGAAGTTCACTTGTGGTCTTGACCTCTTCCATTTCTACTCACTTTAAAAGAACCAATTTTGTCCTTTTTTTGATTGATGCAATATATCCATCACATGTATGGACACTTTTAGCTACCTTAAGGACATAAGAATTACATGTACATTCCTGGGAAACTGCACTACCTACGATCTTGATCAATTCTTCATTTTTAAGAAATAGACATTTTTAACTGTTATTAAAGAGTGTTTGAAAATGGAAGAAAATGAACATCCTTACATTATGTGAAAATATATCAGATGCAGAAAAGCAAATAAAAATCACATATATCTTTCATCAATGGTTCCTAGAATACTTAATATCTATAAGAAATGAAAATTATGTATACATACATATTCCTACATATGACTCTGTATATGTGTGTCCATATGAATCTATACATATGTCTATGTATGCCAATATATCTATATATGTCTACTTCTATCTATATGTCTCTGTATATGTCTATGTATTTGATTATTCCTATATATATTTGCATTTGTACAGGTTCATATATTTGATTATATATTTACATATGTGTTTTTATGTGGTTTACATATCTATCTTTGTATGTGTCTACATGTATATCTACATGCATATATATCTGCTTATATATGTACATATAAATGTTCTCTATATATCTGTATGTCTATATATTTGCATGAAATATATATTGGTTGTATGCATATATGTGTATTTGTTTATATATGTGTATACCCTTTTCTGTATAAATCTATACATGTGAAATTCTATGGTTATTTATGCTTATCTGCATGTTTATCTGTATTTGTCTACATATGTGTATATATAAAAACATGTATGACTGTATATATTTCTACTATGTGTGCTTATGTCTCTTTATATATTTGTCTATATACGTTACGTTTTTGCCTATATGTCCATAAATATTCTATATTTGATTTTATGATTGTCCTTCTTTTTACTTTTGTCATTTCTTTTTTTATGTTTTTTCAATTTATTTTTTTCACTCATACAAACTTGATAGGTACCCAATTCCTCTCCCTACCTCCAATCCTCCCTAAATCCCCTTGCTCACTTTCTACTTTTTCCTTTCCTTCCCCCCCTCCCTTTCTCCTAATGCCTCTAACCCCCTCGACCCAATTCCTGGAGCATCCTTTAGTATGAATGGCAAACTTCCCTCTGTGTCCTCCTCTCTGATTGATAAGATGTAAGGACTCAGTATCATTGCCTGATAAGATGTAAGGACTCAGTATCATTGCCTAGAGATCATTTTTGTGTTCCCCTTTAGTATATGAATACTATTGTGGCTATTGATCCCTTGCCTCTAAGGATTTTAGAGCCTTGCTAGACTTTAGGAGTTCAATGATATGTTGGTCATTGCACAGGTCATAGAAAGTCCTATTATGATTACTCCGGCCCTAATATGTGTGGAGTATCTTGCATATTGATGCTCCTCCCCATCTTTAGGCTCTTACAATATTACCACCCCCTCTTTCTGCAAATTTCCCTGAGCTTTAGAATGGGAAGAGATTAGGCTGGCCTGGTTCCTAGTGATTAATGTAAGGTATCTGATGTTCTGAATTATGGTTTGTTATTCTTTGTGCAGTTTTGCAGTTCCTAAACCATCCTTGGCTCCATCCTGATGGGTACTCAATGTCACCTCCTAGCTAGAAATAAAGGACTGTTAAAATAGAGTATTATTATAAGAGTAGATTCAAAGATAGATGGAATAAGAGTAAGACACTGTAGTGGGGGTGGTCAGTCTCCCATTTTCAGAATGGTTACCTCTTATCTGCCAGACTCTATGCCCTCCCTTTCTGGTGAGATCACACCCCATCAGATGCAAGTGACCAGGAAGGAAACTATGTAAGCTTAATCAGATGTCTCATTACTTACTGCTATACTTGATGGTGGACTGTTCTCTCTACTGTAGCATGAGCTCTTGTCTCCTTGTTTCTGGAGGTGCTCACATTCCCCTTCCCTCCTGTTTATAATCTTTGCAATTACTGAAAGGATTATAGAGATATCTCTGAGTGTGTCATCAAGAAAGCTTCCCTCATCAAAAAAAATGAGAGGTCCATCCAAATACAAGAGGCATTCCGCACCCCAAATGGATATGACCAAAATAGAAACTCGCCGTGGCAAATAATTAAAAAAAAAAAACTCCACATACAAGATAAAGAAAAGGTGTGAGAGCATCAAGGGAAAATAAACAAGTCACTTTTAAAGGTAAACCTATTAAAATAACAAATGAGTTCTCAATGGAAATAGTAAAAGCAAGAAGAGCTTGGAGAGATGTACTTCAATGAGCAAAAATGCCAACCCAGGCTGATATACCCGGCAAGACTATTATCATGATCGAGGGAGAAAGAAAAGTTTTCCAGCACAAACACAACTTGAAATCATAATAGGACTCTGCATGATCTGCACAATGACTAACGTATCATTGACTCCTCAAAGTTTAGCATGGACTAAAGGCACTAGGATCCTTAGAAACAAGGGATTAACAGCCACAATGGTGTTCTTATACTTAAAGGGAACACAAGAAAGAGTTCTAGAAAATGCCACTGAGTCCTTACACCTCATCAGAGAGGAGGACCCAGAGGAAAGTTTGACATACACATTTAAAGGATGCTCCAGGGATTGAGGGATGGGGCACTGGGAGAAAGGGAGGAAGAGGGAAATGGAAGGAGAAAAGGAGGAAAAGAGCAAGATGATCCAGGGGTGGGGAACGGGGTAAATATTAAGTTTGTATTAGTGGAAAAAAATAAATACATTATAAAAAAAGAATTTATTTTAAAAATTATTGGTATTTTAAGGCAGGAAGGACCTTTTGATTCAACCTCACTTTGGATGTATTTACAAGTATTACTCTCTTCTGTCCCTTGTTCTAATATTATGGGATATTGCATAATTTATTAAAATATATTTCAATATATGATTATGTGACTCTATATTTTAGTTCGTATTCTAATGTGATGTAATAATTCCGAATAAGAGACTTTTCAGGAAAAGAATATCATTATTTCCAAATGTTGTCTATATTTCTGTTCTGCTGCTGAAGGGGAACTCATATAGGAGATTCATGCCAATAATTTTTGTCAGATGATAACTTTTCTTTTTGTAAATTAATGTAACTGAATACTTTTATTATTCAGGTGCATGTGTGTCATGGCACATGTGTGGAGATCAAAAAATCACTTCAGTATCCATCCTTGACATTCAACCATCTTGAAGCAGAGTCTTGTATTGCAGCTGTGCGCACTATGCTTCCTGGCCCGAGATTCTGGTCTTTGACTTTTGTACTGTCATGGAAATGTTTGCATGTCAGATGCACGCCAGAATGTTCAGTTTATATGGATAATGTGATTCAAACTGAGACCACATGATTATTCAGTAATATCTAAATCCACTAAGATAACACACACTTTTCTTTTTAATTTTTATTAAAGAAAAAATATATAAATTTCATCACTATTGAGCACAAAATTCATTCCTAGAAATTAAACATACAGTTATAGACCATAATCAACATGATTCAAGAAGTGTTTAATCTTTTAAAAATAAGTGAATACAGTCACTCTCTCCTCATCACTGTTACCTTGATAAGAAGATATAAGATTAAAAAATAAACTCATGAATCAACAAGGAGATAAGAGCTATAGGAGTAAACTTTTTTGTTATATTTTCCCTTTATATAACCCTGATGCCCAAGAGTTGATACTAGATTTTTCTATTTGCACAGTCTCCCCAGGAAGCCTTGATGTCCCTATTCCTCAGGCTGTAAATGAAGGGATTCAGCGTGGGGGTGAGCCCAGTGTACATCACTGTGGCCAATAATGCCTTTCTGGGTGAATGCAGGATAGAGGATCCAAAATACACACCAGTGGCTGTTCCATAAAATAAGCAAACAACTGACATGTGAGAGCCACAAGTGGAGAAGGCTTTGTGTCTTCCACCAGAGGATGGGATCTTTAGAATAGAGGAAATAATTTTATAATAAGAGAAAAGAATGCCAGTGAGGGAGAAAGCCATATATGCAGCTGCAAGAGTATACTTCATGATGTTATTTGAATATGTACTTGAATAGATAAGACTTAGAAGTTCAGAAGGGTCACAAGAAATTGGAGACTTCTACATCCTTGAAATACGGAAATTGCATGACGATTAGATCATGCATCAGGGAGTCAAAAAAGCTTAAAACTACACAAATTAAAACTAAAAATCCACAAAAATGAGAATTCATAATGACTGGTAATGAAGGGGATGACAGATGGCAACATACCTATCATAGGCCATGACGGTCAGAAGCATAGTATCCATACACCCAAAAAATGCAAACAGAGACAGTTTTATGAGTCAGCCCACAAAGGAGATGACCCCACTGTTACTTTAGATATCAACAATCAACTTGGGAACAATAGTAGAGACAAAGCAAATGTCAGTCAAAGATAGGACAGACAGGAAGAAGTACATGGAAGTGTGGAGGTGGGAATCAGAGCTTACAGCCATGATGACGAGCTGGTTCCCAAGCACTGTGACCAGGTACATGGACAGGAACAGTCTAAAGAGGATGGGCTGTAGTCCTGGATCCTTTGAAATGCTCATGAGATGAAATTCTAAAGTATATGTTAGGTTTTGTGAGACTGTGTTGCTTGAACACCTTTGTAAAGAAAAAAAAAGCAAAAGGAAAAAATAATTTTATGTCTTCCCTCGGTAATATGAACACATAAATATTCAGACAACTTAAACAATATTTCCAATTGATGTGTATAGATAGATAGATGATAGATAGATAGATAGATAGATAGATAGATAGATAGATAGATAGATGATAGATAGATATGGATATAGTCTCACTAGAAAAATGTCAACTTTGAATCCTTTTTCTTTACTGGTTTCAATGCTATTTGTCTGCTTGTTTGAACACTTTTGAAATGTTCAACACAACACAGTTAGCTCACCATGGACATAAGAGTCAGTATGTCCATGATTCCAATGAAGTGAGGTTTTGTTTAAAATCATAGAGAAAATGTAATACTCTCCCTAATTAAACAACAATCATGCCAACCAAAGAAGAATTATACATATGTGTGTATACATATGTGTGTATGTGTGTATAGGGTCATTCTAAAATATTGGGATAAATTTCTTTATCTTATAACATAAAAGATATTGTTAAAGAACTGCTGTTGATATTTACTATATGTTATGCATGAAATAAAATATGTAAGTGTATATGTTTATATACATTATATATCCAGAATATCTGCTATGCATTTGACTATTTTTAATGTATTGTAAATCGTCCTTTATTAGAGTTTTTATTTTGTAATTATACAAAACATAATAATGTTCTTTGAATTTTTTGAAATTTATATTTTGACACCACTGGTGAGGCAGACTAGTTTGTATTGTTCTGGAATGATTTACATAATGACCTTTTAACATCAAGATGCCTCAAGACATACTGATGACTTCAATTCTATATACAAATCAATCAAAAAGGAGCTTTCAAAAAATAATTATTCTTGGGGCTGGAGAGGTGGCTCAGGGGTTAAGCCTCTGCCTTGCAAGCGGAAGGTCCTGAGTTCGGATGTGTGACCTCACGTATAGACGCCAAGCAGAAGTGGGGGCGGCCTGTGTTTCTGGTCCTGGTAGGGCGGAGCCTGTGAATCCCGGGGCAGAGTAAACAAGGAGGATGTGGAGGCGTCCATGGTGGTTCCTGAATTCGCCCGTGTTTCTACACACACACACATGCACATGCACACATGCATACACACACAATTGAATAAATAAATAATAAAAAAAATTATTCTTGAAAATTAAAGCTAAAATTTTCTTCAGTTTCACCATTTATATATTTTAATTCATTTGGAATTCTGTTATAAAATTTAAATTGATTTTGTTCATGAGACTTAAGAAAAATAAGATTCTCTAGTGTCCTAATTGTAAATCCAGATGGTATTTTAACTTTTCTCCACTTTTATGTGACATTATAGAGAGGAATAAGAAACCAACAGCAAAATTTTCCTGCTTTTTTAACAGTCTCATTAATTAACAAATTTATAAAATACAAACTTTATAGAATCATGGATTTCATTGTAAAATCAGCAAATATTTCTCAAGTGCTTATGGTTTCTGTAACAAAACACTACAAATTTTTTCACCCATAGATGCCCTGTCTCATAGCAAGGCCGTAAGTGCCAAGAACGCAAGGCTACTGCTATCTGCTTCCCTAAACCTACCTCTACTAAGCTTTCCCTTTAACATCTCACCATGGAACAGGAAGGATCACATATTAACCTGAAAGATTGCATGGGACTGTTGCTGGAGAAAAGGGAGGAAGAGCTACTCACCACTATGTACCTGCAGGTTTGCCATTCCTTTCTTGGCAAAAGCCAAAGCACTACCTAGTATGGAGATCCTCAATGGGATCCAGATGTATACACTGTCAGAAAGATGGGGGACAGAATAGGAAAATGGCTGGAGACTACAAAAGATGAAGTGTGCTGAGGAATAGGTAGTGGGCATTGAAAATACATGAATTTTTTGCTAATGTAACTGAAAATAAAAAGGCTTTCCTCAATGTCATACCCACTGATGTATAACTTATGCTCCCCAGCAAGTATTCAGATGAAATGCAGTGGGTCACACAGGTGAAAAATACATGAAAATAGAATGGAGTCTAGCAATAGAAATGAATAATTGTAAGCAAAAAGGGAGGGCACATGGGATAGTGGACCAAGGGGGAAATATTATAAATATGCTGCATTCATGTATGTCACACTGAGAGATTATATGTTTTTTCTAGTGTTTTAAGCACAATAAATTCTGTACTTTTTTAAAGAATGAAAAAATGAGCAATTCAATGGTTCACAAATGTTTACCTCAGTCTGGAATATCAGCAATGAAAATCATGGCATGTATTTCTCCAAATATATACAAATATAGGCTCATGATAAAATTTCCCACACAAAATCAGAATATTGCTCATTTTGAGAACAAACATAATTTACTTAAATAGTAAAAAAAATAAAATGGTATCATAAAAGTAAGAGTCACAACTAGATTGTATTCTGTAATTTGGTCTCCAAGCAGTCATGTGGAATTAATTCCAATCTCATTTAATTCTGAATCTCCCCATGTCATTTTCTCAACAAGGAACTATCTCACATGACAGTACAGAAATACAAACAAACTATTGCAAAAACAGAGATTACAGAAAAGTTTCAAATTAAATTATCAGGTGCTGATTTCAACTCATTAAAGTTTGATATCATTTCATAAGACATGAAATTTTCTTGACTCATTTATTTCATTCTTTCAGAGTTTAATAGTTGAATACAGTAAGTTATGATATTTTTCACATTCTTAATCTCCAATTTCTGTATCCCTTCCTGTTTACATTACAAACATTTTCTTCCCTACCTATTTCCTAACTATTTCCATATATTTTTGTATAGATAGCCCAATGAATTTAACCTGGGTTGACACTGGTAGCATGTGTCTGAGTTCTCCCTGGAATGTGAATCATGTAACAGCATGCACAACATCGAAGAAATCATTGTTAATAATTTGTGATCCTTGAAAAATCTATATATGTGCATAATACATTCCATTTATTCTCTCCTTACTGTCTCTAAGTTGGGTTCTATCTTTCTCTTCTTATCTTTCATTCCCTGTCTTTTTCTCTCAAATAAATAAAAATTATATTCAATAACGTAGTCTCTATACAACCTCAGAACATGATACTTAAAAAGCTTTCAAAACAATACCAAATTTTATGATCATGGTCCTGCTCTTCTAGTATCTTATGATCAATGCCACAGTTGCTGGGGACACATAGAAACCATTTCTGAAGGATGAAAATTATATTGCTCCAACTGATAAATCTTTGTAAGTACTTTCATGCGAAGAAAAAAGAAAATTTGAAGAAGGTTTCTGATAGTCACCCCACCACCACCCAACATGCATTAAAAACAATACACTAAAGTCTACAGTTCTTCATAACTTAATCTCTTCATATTGATATCTTCATCGTTATTTACATCAATTGTCAGTTTTTTTCCTCATGATAAGGAAAAATGTTCTCTTCTCCTTCCCAAATCTATCATTTTTCTGCCATTCTTACTGCCCAATGAAGGTTTGGTCTCTGTGTCTTAATAGATACAAACAGGGTCAGCAGCTTCCTAATGCAGACACCTAAAGGAAGAGGGAAGAAATCTGAATCCATCTGTATTACAACCATGAAACTAAAGGGTTGTGAGACAGGTTGTTTAGCAGCTATTATATGGCCTTGAAGTCTCATTATACAGGCATCAAAATCAGCCAAATTGATCCATGTAGTCTTAATCTCTAAGGATTCATTGATATTCTCAATATAGGGGAAAATACGTATCCATCAATAATTTCTGAGGTACTTTTCTGCTCAGGTACTTATGGATAGTAACACATCTTCCTTCACAACCATATCTTCACTGTGTATTTGAGCATGATCTCAAATCAGGATCCCAGAAACGGACCTTAAACATTAGACACCCCTTTTAAAACATGGTCATACTATAAAAATTTCCTTTTTCTGTCCTTCACCATGAATTTTTGGAATTGATTTCTCAGGGATGGGTGTACAAACCAATGCACAGATCTTACCTCAGGTCTCACTTCATAGACACATTCTAGTACACACATGTGCAAATTTAAATAAAAGCAAATCATGAGGAAAATGCTGTGAAATTATAAAAACAATGCGACAACATCAAAAGGACCTCGAGAATCTGCACACCTCTCTGAGAGGCTGATAAGAACTAATGCTGACAGGAAAGAAAAGGATGCTTTCCTCAATGTTATACCCACTTATGTAGTATGGATGGTGGAGCATGAATCATGTTAGTCAAATATAATCAAAGACAGACAAGGTGAAACACAAAGAACCACACAAGCAAAAAAGTAAGGAGCCTTGCAGGGGAGATGAAGGATTGTAAGGGGGAAAGGATGGGGCATGGTATATGGAACTAAGGTTTTAAACTATTAGAAAGTGACTATATTCATGCACATAGCATTAAAATAAAAAAAACAATGTGACTAAAATAGTAGGATTTATAAAGCTATATAATTTCTGTCATTTTACTTCCCAAATTCCATTCAAAAAGTTGTCCTTCATGCTGAGACTAAAAAAAAAAAAATTCAGGGAATCTATTCAAAGCACTTCTTATGACTCTATCCCTTGGGTTGTCAGTAAAGAAGTGACAAATAGAGACGACTTTGATAATTCTAGGAGTTTCTAATAGCTGACCCCATATATACTCCAAAGCTTTCATTTCAAAAAGTGGACAGTAAATTGACATATGAGACCCAAAGGATGAGAAGTTTCTCTTTTTCTTCCACTGATTAAAGAATTCTAAGAAAAAAATGAGCGATTAGACAATGACAAGAACAAAATTTTCCCAGATTAAGAAAAGTTATAATGACAACCTCTACAATTCATGGGGCAGTTGGTGAAGAGGCCAAACAGAGAAGGACAAAATGCTAAGCAAAGAGACAGAAAAAACTGGAAACTGCAACATGCTCCAAGTCTGATTCTAGATTGCTCTACTGTATAGTCTACTCAGGGAGTATTGATGTCCCTGGTATTCAGGCTGTAAATGAAGGGATTTAGCCCGAAGGTGACCACAGTGTACATCACCGTGACTAGTGATGCCTTTCTGGGTGCATGGAGTACAGATGACCAATATACACTCCAGCCTATGTTTCATAGAATAAGCAAATAACTGACAGTTCAGAGCCACAGATGAAGAGGGCTTTGTTATTGCTGCCAAATGACGGGATCCTCAGAATGAGAAAATAATTTTATAGTAAGAGTAAAATATCCCATTGAAGGATAAACACACATATTCACTGGCAATTACGTATTTCATAAAGTTATTCCAAAATACCTCTGGACAGATAAGCTTCAGAACTCCAGAAGAGTCACAGAAGAAAGTGGAAACTTCCACATCACTGAAGTATGGGAATTTTAAGACTATCAAATCATGCATCAAAGAGTCAAGAAAGCTTAACCTAAAGGAACCGAAAACTAAGAAGCCAGTTTATGAGACTTATAATGACTGAGTAAAGCAGGGGTAGACAGATAGATGTTCATGAACCTGACATAGAACATGAGAGTCTGGCATATTCTCCATAGATACAAAAGCTGTAATCATAAACATCCCTACATGAGGCAACCTACATAGATGATTACACTCAGTTTGATATTGACAATGATGTTTGGGACTGTATTTGAAATAAAGCAAAAATTGAAAGAGAAGTTGGAGAAAAAAGTACATGGGGTTGGAGGTGGGAGTCTGAGCTGACAGCAAGGATGATGAGTAGGTTCCTAAGCACTGTATCCCAAATACAAGGATAGGAACAGTCCAAAGAGGACTGCTATACCTCTGGATCTTCTGAAATTCTCATGAGACGGAATTCTGACATGTGTTTAGACTGTGTGCTTCTGGTTTTCTAGACGTCCTTTGTGAAAACAGAAAAATTAATTATATAACTCACCCCTCACCATTTTGAACACATGTGCATTCGAATATTTTAAATCATCCTTGAAATTGATATTCATGCACATTGATTAATATTTTCCCATTTGTGAAAAACTCATACATGGACCCTTTTCCATCACTGGTTTCTATGTTATCAATCTCCTTTCATACACAATCTAATACTGTTAATGGATTAGGGATATTATTGCTATTGACTCCCTCGTAATAATGAAGTGACTTTTTTGTCTAAAATATTATCCAATAAATCTTTCTCCTTAATAAAACATCATCAAATAGAAGCTAAGTGCAATATGTCCTGTTTTATTGTACCATGGGAGGGAAAATTTTATTTATAATATGAAAGTAATGCAAAATAACTACTTCATCAACAGTAACTCTCCTAATAAGAAATAGATATTTAGATAGTAGATAGATATATATAGAGCTAGGTAGATGATAGATAGATAAATACATATGTACATAGCTATTTATATAGATAAAATATTTTCTTTGTGTTCGGCCACTCTTTTATGTTTTCAAACTATTTTCCATTGTGAACTTGTTTCCCATTATAATTATGAAAAGTATAATGCATTTCCTTGAATTATGTGGAACTTGAATTTTGATGAAACTGATTCAGTTAAATATGTTGGCATCAATGAGCACAGTTGCACAGTTTGTTGATTCATTTGTGCTGCTCTAAAATAATGAAACACTGCAAACCATGACTCAGTGGGGTAACCCACTTGTGGTCCTGATGGCCCCAAGCTACTCCCCAGACACACAAAGGTCGAGATGCAATCAGTCTTTTAAAAGTAAAGGTAAGGCATTTCCTCTGGTTTACACACATACATTTTTTAAATTCATGTAGATATGTCTCCTCTATTATTCTAACTGAATAATTTTGATATGTCTAATGAAAGTAAGGTCCCATTTATCCATATTGTGAATCCAGATGATACTGTTACTTGTATTAATTTCCTTGCAACATTACTGAGAGGAAAGGGAACACAACAGCTAATTTCTAGTATTTTAAGTAAAACATGTTCTGAGCAATTTTGGAGAAGGAAGAAGTAAGCAGTTCAATGGCCCACAGATTTCTTTTCCTCTCTGTTGAGAAAAATGGGGTATCAGAAATGTAAACCATGAGATATTTTTCCAAATGCAAACCTTAATTAAATTGAGACAAAAAAATGAAATATTTGACCCAAAAATATAAAATGAGTTTTGCTAGAGCAGAAGATATTTCTCATGAAGGTAAAAAAGTAAGAGTATAGTTAAAAATAAGAATTAAATTTAAATTTTACTTTGGTCTTGGTCATGTATAGTTTATGAATCCCATGGGAAGTACCCAATTAATTTAATCCTTAACCTCCCAATCACATTGTCTCAACTAGAAATTATCTTCTATGACAGTAGAGAAATTTGAACCTCCTCTCAGTCACAAAAATAAGGATATATAGAAACAATTTAAAATTATCTTATACTGACATCAATTCATTGACATTTGATTTCCAATTTTCATTTTTTCAATTGTTTGACTTTTTTTATAGTTTATTCAATTTTGTGTGTATGTGTGTATGTGTGTGTGTGTGTGTAGAACCACGGGCGAATTCGGGGACGCGTCCATCTCCTCTTTGTTTACTCTGCCCTGGGATTCACAGGCTCCGCCCTACCAGGACCGGAAACGCAGGCCGCCCCCACTTCTGCCCGGCGTCTATACATGGGGTCTAGGATCCGAACTCAGAACCTTCTGCCTGCAAGGCAGAGGCTTAACTCCTGAGTCACCTCTCCAGCCCCTGTTTGACATTTTTATACGTTAACACAGTGAATTTATACTTCACAATTTAATCCCTATGTCCGTCCCTTTCCTTCACATTTTATTACTTTTTTGCTTATTTATGCAAGCTTAATAGGTACCTTTGTTCTTTTCCCTCTCTCATATCTTCCCTTCTGTTGTCTCCCCATTCCATTTTCCCTTCCTGCCAACTATCCCTGAATCCCTCTCACCATTTTTCTTTCCTTCTTCCTTTTTTGGTGCTTCCTACCTTCTCCCTTCTATCCTATAGAACAGGTGTTTATGTGGGTGCAAAATTCCCCTTTTAGTTGTCTAGACAATCCTATCTTTTTTTCTTTTATATTTTTATTAATGTTTTCATATATAAACAAAATGATTGCAAGACCACGCCCCCTTCCTCTACTCCTCCATTCCTCCCCTCCCTTCCTCAATCCAGCCATGTCCCTCCCACCCTCATTTTCATTTCCTTCTGCCTGTGCACACCACCTGACCCATTTCTGTGTCCTTGAACCAATAAAGGACCAGGACTTTGAGGTATTTTAAGTGGTCCTTCAGTGGTTAAGCCCACAGGTAGGGAAGCTCCCATTCTCTTATCTAGCACATATTCCAGAGAATATCTCTTGAGTACAGTTATTTCTCCTAAGATCCTCACTGATCCATGAGTGGAACGCTGGTATGTCGTCCATTGTGTGGATCTGGTGGAAGTGCTGTCATTGAAGTGAGCTCTTGAATGCAGTCACCTTGTCACAAGTGGCATGTCCTAGCCAGCAGTACAGCTTCCCCCCTTTAGTCTCTTACAGTGTTACCGTCCCCTCTTCCAAATATGTCACACTGACCCATATTCACTTCTTCCCCTATCTAATTACTTTCAATATAAATAGATGAAATTTTCCAAAAAATATGACAGAGTATATTTAATTCCTCAGGGAGGGAAACATGTCCAATTGTATGCTGCCTATAAAAGACTCATAGTTAAAAATTCTAAATTAGTCAATTTTTTAAATATTTGTGACAAATACCAAAAGAAGAACTTCTAAGAAGAAAAAATTTGAAATTGAGCAATGGTTTCAAAGGTTTTATTTTTTCTTTTTTAAATTAATTAATTAATGTATTGTTTTCCACTCATACTAACTCGATAGGTACCCCCATTCCCCTTCCTTCCTCCACTCCACCATGGATCCCCTTGCTTCCTCCCCTCTTTTCCCCTTCCTTTCCCCCCTCAATCCCTTTCTCCCATTGCCCCACCATCCTTGGAGCATTCTTTAGTGTGCATTTCAAACTTCTTTCTGGGTCCTCCTCTCTGATGAGGTATAAGGACTCAGTAGCATTATCTAGAGCTCTTTTTTGGGTTCCCTTTTAGTATAGGAACACTATTGTGGCTGTTAATCCTTTAACTCTAAGGATCCTAGACTTTGAGGGATCAACAATATGATGTCATCGTAGAGCACAACCCTATATTTTACCAACCAGTCTCACTCCTGTTTTTAAGTCTTTGCATAACTGATCCACTGAGTTTCATATGGTTTATCTCTGATAGCATGTGCCTAAACATTTGTTGAATCATAAATGATGTAAAGTCCAACTGCCATGGAAGAAAGCAACTTCCTTAATCGAATTTGTTATTTGACAAGCCCATATATGTGTATACTGCATTTCATTTATTTTCTCTCTTATTCTCTTTCATTTCTCAGCTTGATTCTCCCTTTACAATTTTTCCAATTTTTTCCCACATTAATAAATTTTGGGCTGTTTTTTCCATCTATTTTTATTACAAGTTATATGTCTAGTTATGGTTTGGGAACTGACCATTTGAATCTGGTGAGTTCATTGCAGGGTATTGAACTGTATTCTATGTCTCTCCCTTCCCTAGAATCTGATATTTGAGTACAGTTCAACAGTAAGTTGAATTAGCCCCACAATTGCTTTCTGCCATTGGGGCCAGGATTCTGTGTACAGGGTCTTTGCTTGTAACTGCAGCTGCTGTGACCCCTATGAATTTTTTTTTTTATTTATCCAATTGTGCATGTTTGTGTGTGCACATGTGTATATGTGTGTGTATATGTGTGTGTGTGTGTGTGTGTGTGTGTGTGTGTGTGTGTAGAACCACAGGTGAATTCGGGAACCACCATGGACGCCTCCACCTCCTCCTTGTTTACTCTGCCCCGGGATTCACAGGCTCCGCCCTACCAGGACCAGAAACGCAGGCCGCCCCCGTTTCCGCCTGGCGTCTATACGTGGGGTCAAGGATCGAACTCAGGACCTTCTGCCTGCAAGGCAGAAGCTTAACCCCTGAGCTACCTCTCCAGCCCCCCTATGAATTTTTACAGTATAGATGCTTTGAATATCCCCATCAGTGAATGACAGGTCCTTTTTAAACACTTTCTGATGCCAAAGCAGGAAAAAAAACTGACATCTCTTGATATTTAGTGGAGTGATATTAAGTCAGAAAACACTGCATAGGATATTTTCAAAACAGAGATTTTCTTGCGTATTGGTATCATGCCTCTGGCTACACAGATGGTCATGATTTTCTCATTTGATGAGGAAAGAACAATCTAGAGTCTTTCCTATCTGTGTGGGAAACCTTGGTACTTATTAGTTTTATTGCTGTTTCTCCGCTGGGCCAAGACCAAAGAATACAGATCAGCCTAGCACCAATAAATGCTCAATATCTTTCCTGAACATTTAGATGAAAGTTGTTTGACCTAGGAGAATCTCAGGGAGACAGCTGTAGATGAAGCCATATCTTCAAAGTTATGGATGGAAAACAAGAGCCAGCAGGGTGAAACATAAGCTTCATGCTGACCATTGTATGTCCTGGGAGAACCAAGGCTCAGAGGTGATCATTAGTGCAAATAGATCATTCTACCTGGTCTCAGAGGATATCATTAGATTATTCATGGAAGGAGAAGGAAGAGGAAAAATGGGACAGTTCATGGAAGGAGAAGGAAGAGGAAAAATGGGACAGTTCTTCATCTAGCAATGAGATTCATATGTGTAATTTGCATTTGTTGATACTTGTTTAATTTTATTCATCTGTTTGATGTGTGCTTTGTGTATATGTGTGTCACTTTCCAAGCTGCAGATCACCATGTGGAAATCAGAGGACAACATTAGGCAGTCATTTCTCTCCTTCTGACATGCAAGGTTCATCTACATCAAATATAAACCAGGAAAGAGTATGAACTTTATATGCTGGTTACTCACATGGTACCTATTTTGACAATATATTTTTTAATTTTTTTAATATTTTATGTCAATTGTTAGATTTTCCAGAAAAAAAAATATGCTAGCAAGGAGGTAGTCTCTTCATTTATAACAAAAATCATGCCTTCAAGTTTATTCTTGCATATAAATATTTTTCCAATATGTAAAAATCTGGAACTTGCCAATTTGTTTTTATTTCTTCCAATTATACAAAGTTGATAAATACTCCATTCCCCTCCTCTCTCCACTCCTCTGTATCCCCTTGCTCCCTCCTCCCTTTTCCCTTTTCTTTCTCCCACGTCCTCCCATTCTCCCAATGCTCCCTCCCCCCTATTCCTAGAGCATCCTTTAGTGTGCATGTCAAACTTCCTTCTGGGTCCTCCTCTCTGATGAGCTGTATGAACTCAGTGAAATTGCCTAGAGCTCTTTTTTTTTTCCCCTTTATTTTATTTAGTTATTTCTTACACTCATACAAAGATCTTAAGTACCCCATTCCCTCTCTCCCTTCACCAATCCCTGGATCTTCTCACTTCCTTTCCCCTTTTTCCTTTCCTTCCCTTCCTTTTCCCAGAGCTCCCTTCCCCCACCATTCCTGGAGCATTCTTTACTATGCATGTCAAACTTCCTTCTGGGTCCTCTTCTCTGATGAGGTGGAAGGACTCTGAGTGGCATTGCCTAGATCTCTTTTATTATGTTCCCCTTTGGTATAGGAACACTATTGTGACTATTAACTTGCCTCTAAGGATCCTAGTGCCTGTGATCAATGCTAGACTTTGGGGGTTCAATGATATGTTGGTAATTGTGCAGTCATGCAAAGTCCTATTATGATTACTTTGGCCCTAACTTGTAAGGAGTATCTTGCATATCGTGGCTCCTCTCCATCTTTAGGCTCTTACAATCTCACCAAACCCTTTTCCGGGAAATTTCCCTGAGCTTTAAGATGGGAAGAGATTAGGCTGGCCTGGTTCCAGGTGGTTGATGTAGAGTCTCTGGTTTTCCAAATTATGGTTTATTGATTTTTTTTCAGTTTTGCTTCTCTTTCACCACCCTTGGCTCTATCCTGATGTTTATTGGATATCACCCCCTGGCCAGAGATAATATGCTGTTAAAATAGAGTCTTATTATAAGAATAGATTCAAAGGTAGATGGAATAAGGGTAGCAGACCACTGGGGGAGTGGTCAGTCTCCCATTTGCAGAATGGTAACCTTCTATCTGCCATTCTATGCCCTTGTTTCTTTTTTTAAATTTTTTTTATTATTTATTCAATCGTGCGCGTGTATGTGTGTGTGTTGCGTGTATGTATATGTCTGTGTAGAACCACGGATGAATTCAGGAACCACCATGGACCGCCTCCTCCTTGTTTATTCTGCCCTGGTATTCACAGACTTCGCCCTACCAAGACCAGAAACGCAGGCCGACCCCGCTTCTGCCGGGCGTCTATACGTGGGGTCTAAGATCCGAACTCAGGACCTTCCGCCTGCAAGGCAGAGGCTTAACCCCTGAGCCACCTCTCCAGCCCCTATGCCCTTGTTTCTGGTGAGATCATATCCCATCATACGCAAGCGACCAGTGAGGAGAGTCTGAGAGCCCAACTGATGTCCCATTACTTACTTGCAGTCCTTGATGGTGGCCTATTTTGTCTGCTGTAGCATGATCCCCTTTCCCCTTGTTTCGGGCAGGCCCTCCTTACCCTTCCCTCTCTGCTTGTAATCTCTTCAATTACTGTAGGTATTACTGAGATTTATCTTTGAGTGTGAAACTAAGTGGGTTTGGTACTAGGATCCACCTATTAGGGAGTACATACAATGCTTAATTTTTTGTGTCAAGGATACTTCACTCAATGTAATTTTTTCTAATACCATGTCACGAAGTGGGTTTGGTACTAGGATCTACCTATTAGGGAGTACATACAATGCTTAATTTTTTGTGTCAAGGATACTTCACTCAATGTAATTTTTTCTAATTCCACCCATTTCCCGGCAAATTGCATTAATTCATCGTTTTTGATGGCTGAGTAGTATTCCATTGTATAAATATACCACATTTTCTTTGTCCACTCGTTAACTGTTGGGAATGTGGGATGATTCAATGGTTTTGCTATAATAAGCAGTGCTGCTATGAACATTATTGTGCTTGTGCTATTGAGGTGAATTTTTCCTCTATGGGGGATTATTCCCAAAAGTGGAAGAGCAGGGTCATATGGCATTTCAATCTTTAATCTTTTTAAGAATCACCAGATGGCTCCCCAGAGTGGTTGTACAAACCTGCATTCCCACCAGCAATGTAGGAATGTTCCCTTCTCTCCACATCCCCTCCAGAATTTGGTGTTGTTTGTATTATGGATTTTTCCCATTCTAAACTGGGTGAGATGATATCTCAGGGAGGTTTTGATTTGCATTTCCCTAATGGCTAATGATGCTGAGCATTTTCTAAGATATTGTTAGACACTTCAATTTCTTCCCTGGTAAAATTTGTTTTAAATTCCAAGGCCCATTTTTTAATTGGGCCATTTGTTTCTTTGGTGTTTAGTTTTCTATTGCCGCAGACCAGAGTCGCGGCCTCGAGACCAGGGCTCCCCAGGACCGGGTGGAGAACAGAACACACGCGGCTCCCTCTCGTCTGAGTGTATCCTGAATCCGTTTATTGAAACTTTCATGACAACTTTTATACAGAAAATTTTGGGGTAAAGAATGTTACACCTACAACAGACATATAATTTTTTAGTCAGCAAAAATCACCTTCAGAGTGGACATTTTTTCAAGAACCTAACCCATTGCTTCAGGGCAAAGGCACTTAACAGAAACATTCTCTCAGTATTTCCAAACTTATCTAATCTATAATGCTTCATCGGATAGCTATGGGGCTGAGCCCACATTTTAACTGCTTTTTTAAAATACAGAGGCAGAATGATCTCCTTTTGATTTTAGCAAGGAACATGTTTTACAATTAACTATAGGAGTCCCCAACACCCCATAAGTCCCAGCATGAGCTTTTGCTGTTTTCCTCTCCAGGTTGATACTCTCAGTCAGGCAGGTCGACATAGGCACCAGGCATGGCAGCAGGTTCTAACTTGGGAAGATGTATGCAGCTCATGTAGTCTCTACTATCCAAGCTTAAACCACAACTCTAAGGGGGCCTTGACTTGGATACTCAAGGCCCATAAGCTATAGCTGGTTCTGTCGATGGAACACTGAGGTATGCACTGAAGAAAACACTTAAGCAATATAATTATTAAAAGAATAACTTCTATAATAGCATCCTTCTATTCCTTTAATAGTAAGGTTGCTTATGTCTTCCTTTGAGGAATTCCAGAAGTGTATTGCCATCAGTTAGATGACCCATCTGTGAACCATGCATACTCCAAACCTGGGGTCCAGTCAGGCCCCATATGCCGAGGGTGTCTCTTTCGAGGGTGTCTCTTTTGGGGCAGAGGCGATCATTGGTGGGAGTGCACTCAGATGGTCCATCTCTGTGATTTCTCATAAGAGTGCTGTTTGGGGTAGGAAAGACACGCCCCCTTTGCTTCTGACATGGATTCTCCCAGTTTGGATTGCAAATACCATCTCTAGGGGCAGTCTTGGCATCTAGACTTTCTGGCATGATGGTCTCTTCCTTGGCCTTCAGCCAGGGTAAGAGGGTATCACAGTTTCTTTTAAGGTTCTGGTGGACTGAGAGCATAGTCTTGTACTTCTGGAATTTCTGAGTTAGTACGTAGGTGGGAATTTTACCCGCCTATGTTTTAAGAATCTAGAAGTTATTCTCTAATTTCCTTAAAATCAGTGCACACATTCTGGTTAACAAGTGTACTTATTGTAAATGACTAGACATGAAATTTTTATTTAGTATTTGACTGAAACTTAAAAAGCAGGCTTCTTCTCTAGAATAGAGAGCAGGAAGCTAGTTCCAAAAACCCTAATAAAGGGCATTCCTAAATCCCAGAAGAATTCTTCCTGCCAGAGGCAAAACTTGAATTATCCAAAACAAAACTAGGTAAAAAATGCTTAGCACTTGTCCATGACATACGAGAAATTCCTAGCACTTGCCTATGGGGTTACTGTGACCTTCCCAGGGAACAGGCTTTAGGCCTGAACTGGGAAGAAACACCAAGACCTGACAATTCCCATATTTTTCCTTATTTCTCTAAAATAAAGCCATGTCCTTATCCCAAAACATGTTACTTTGAATCCACCTTTTCCAAACTGAGACATATTCTACCAGATTAGTTGGATAGGGACACGGCATTCTATGTTTTTTGTGCACTCGGGATAATAGAGCTCTATCAGATATGTAGTCAGTGAAGATTTTTCTCCCATTCTGTGGGTTGCCTTTGTGCTCCAGTTACAATCTCTTTATCTGAACAGAAGCTCTTTTATTTCATAAGATTCCATCTGTTCAGTGTTGGTTGTCATGACTGTGCCATTGGATTTCTATTTAGGAACTGTTAGCCCAGTGCAATCACCTTGAGGGAGTTCCCTACCCTACCAACTAAGGTATTTATAGTCTCTGGCCTTATATTTAGGTTTTTGATCCATTTGGAATTAAGTCTGGTACATGGTGACAAACACGGGACAAGATTTAAATTTCTGCATGTGGAGATCCAGTTTTGCCAGCACCATTTTTTGAAGATGCTGTTCTTTTTCCAGTGGAATTTTTGGGCCTTTTTGTTAAAGATCAAAGAGCTGTAATTGTGTGGCTTATATCTAGGTCTTCAACCCTTATCCATTGATCTGTGTGTCTATTTTGGAGCCAGTATCAAGCTGTTTTATAATTATGGATTTGTAGTATAGACTAAGGTTTGGTATGGTGATACCTCTAGCTGTGTTTTTGTTACTCTGGATTGTTTTATGCTATCCTGGGTATTTTGTGGCTCCATTTGAATTTTGAGATTGTTTGTTCATCTTCTTTAAAGAATTGTCTTGGGATTTTGGTTGGCATAGCATTGAATCTGTATATTGCCTTGATAAGATGGTCATTTTTATGATATTGTTTCTGCCAATTCAGGAACATGGCAGGTCTTTCCATCTTCTGGTATCTTCTGCTATTTCTTTCTTTAGCATTTTAAAGTTTTCATTGTAAAGGTCTCTTACTTCCTTGGTTAAGTTTATACCAAGTTATTTCATTTTTTTAGGGGCTATAGTAAATGGGCCTGTTTCCCTCAGGGCTATTTCACTTCTTTCAACCTGGGCATATAGGAAGGCCACTGATTTTTGTACATTTATTTTGCATCCTGCCACACTGCTGAACTTCTCAATTAGTTCCAGGAGCTTCCTGGTGGAGTTTTTGGGATCACTCAGGTATATGATCAAGTCATCTGCAAATAGAGATAACTTGACTTCTTCCTTGTCGATTTGAATTCCTTTTATCTCCCTTTGTTGTCTTATGGCTTCAGCTAAGACTTCAAGTACAATATTGAATAAAAGTGCTGAGAGTGCACAGCCTTGTCTAGTTCCTGATTAAAGTGGAAATGCTTCAAGTTTTTCTCTATTGAGTATAATCCTTGTTGTTGGCTTGTCATATACAGCTTTTATTATATTGGTAAAGGTTCCTTCCATTCCAACTGTCTCTGGGGTTTTGATCATAAAGGGCTGTTGAATCTTGTCAAAAGCTTTTTCTGCATCTATTGATAGTATCATGTGGTCTTGGAATGTGAACTAGTTTATATGGTGCATTACATATATTGATTTGCATATTTTGAACTAACCTTGGTTGCCTAGGATAAAGCCTACTTGATCCCCATAGATGATCTTTTTGATATGTTTTTTCTTTTTTTATTAATACATATTTTATTATTATTTCAGCTCATACAAACTTAATAGGTACACCAGTTCCCTCCCTCCCTCCTCCTCCCCCTGTACCCCCTGCTCCCCCTCCCCACCCCTCTCCCTTCCCATCCCCCAGTGCCTCCCGCCCCAATTCCCAGAGAGTCTTTTCTTGTGCATGCCTTATTTTCCTCTGGGCCCTCCTCTCCGATGACGTACAAGGACCCAGTGGCCTTTCCCTGAACCCTTCCCGTGTTCCCCTTAGGTATAGGAACACTGCTGTGGCTGGCAATCCCTTGCCTCCAAACATCTGGTGCCTTTTAGCAGATGCTAGACTTTGTGAGGTCAATAGTGTGCTGGACAATGCGCAGGGCATGTAAAGTCCAATTATGATTGCTTCAGCCCTAACTTGTATGAGTATCTTACATATATCATTGCTCCTCCCATCCTTATGCTCTTACACTCTTACCGCCCCTCTTCCTCAAATTTCCCTGAGCTTCAGGATGGGGAGAGATTAAGCTGGCCTAGTTCTAGATGGTTGATATAGAGTCTCTGAAGTTCTGGATTGTGGTTTGTTGATTTTCTTTTGCAGTTTTGCTGCTCCTGCAATGCCCTTCACTCCATCCTGGTGGGCATTGTATGTTACCCCCTGGCCAGTGACAAAAAGCTGTTAAACTAGAGTCTGTGATAAAATCACATTCAAAGGTAGATGTAATAAAATTGGGAAACCACAGTGAGGGAGGGGTCTATCACCCATTTGCACATGGTTACTTTTTATCTGCCAGACTATATGCTCTCCTCTTATGGTAGATCACACCCCCTCAGTAGTAAATGATCAGGAACAAAAGTCTGTGAACTTAATCAGATGTCTCATTACTTACTTGCAGTCCTTGGTGGAGGCCTATTTCTCTGCTGTAACATGGTCCCTTCTCTCCTTGTTTCTGGTGTGGCCCTCCTACACACTCCCTCCTGTTCATAATCCTTGCAATTACTGTCTCTAGGTGGGCTGGGTGGGTTTTGTACTAGGAGCCACCTATTAGGAGTACATACGGCGCTTAACTTTCTGGGTCTGGGATACTTCACTTAATATAATTGTTTCTAATGACATCCATTTCCCGGCAAATTCCAGTAATTCATCATTTTTTGATGGCTGAGTAGTACTGCATTGTATAGATGTACCACAGTTTCCTTTTTTTAACCCATTTTGCTAAGACTTTTTTGAGAATCTTTGCATCTGTGTTCATCAAGAGATTGGCCAGTAGTTTCCTTTTCAGTGTATCATTATTAGGCTTTTGGATTAAGACAATATTAGCTACATAGAAAGAATTTGGCAGTGTTCCTTCCTTTGCTATTTGATGGAACAGTTTAAAACCTCTCTGCGGAATCCCTCTGGTGCAAGACCATTTTTGGTGGGAGAAGATTGGAGACTTCTTCATTGATTTCCTCGTATGTTATAGAACTATTCAACTAATTCAGACTTCCTGATTCAATTTAGATAATTTGTATTTACTTAGGAATTCATCCATCTCTTAGTGTTGTCAAATTTCACAGAGTATAAGTTTTTGAAATATGATGTTATAATACTTTGAATTTCTTGGGTATTCATGGTGATAACTGCATTTTCATTTCTAATTTTGTTAATTTGTTGTTTTTTCTCTTTTGCTTTTTGGTTTATTTAGCTAGTAGTGTATCAATCTTATTGCTTTTTTTCAAAGAAAGAGCTTTTTCCTGGTTGATTCTCTGTATTTTTTTTCTTTTCTCAATATCTGATATTTCTCCCCTGATTTTACTAAATGGCTCTCTTCTTCTACTGCTTTTGGGATCAGATTGCTCTAGTGTCTCTAAAGCTTGAGGTGCATTGTTAATTTATTTACTTGTCATGTTATTATTTTTTTGATGTAGGCATTAAAAGCTATGAACTTACCTCTTAGAACAGCTTTCATTGTGTCCTGAAGATTTTGATAACTTGTATTTTCATTATCGTTCACTTTCAGGAAATCTTGAATTTCCTTTTTAATTTCTTCCTGTATCCAATTCTCCTTCAACATCATAGTGTTAAGTTTTCAGGAGTTAGTGTATTTTCTATTGTTTGTTGTGTTTTGTATGTCAAGCTTTAGACCATAGTGGTCTGGTAGGGTACAGGCTAGAATTTCATCTTTCCTATATATGTGAGATTTGCTTTGTCACCCAGTATATGGTCTATTTTGGAGAAAGTTCTGTGTGCTGTTGAAAAAAATGTGTATTCTTTGGTGCATGGATGGAAAGTTAGATAGACATCAGTAAGTCCATTTCAGTAAGAGTTTCATTAAGCTCCAAAGTGTCTCAGTTAAGTTGTTGACCTGTTGATCTATCCCATGTTGAGAGGGCAGTGTTGAAATCCCCAAGAATTATCATCTGTAGTTGATTTCTCACTTCAGATTTTGTTTCGGTTGCTTAATGAATGTGGAGGGGCCTGTATTAGATACGTGTATGTTCAGTATTGTGAAGTCTTCCTGGTGAATTGTATCTGTGACTAAAATGTATTAACCATCTGTGTCTCTTATGATTTTTTTTGGTTGAAGTCCACTTTGTCCAATACCATACTGGCTACCCCTGCCTGTTTCCTGGTTTCTTAACTTGCAGAATTTTGGACCAGTCTTTTATTTTTTAGGATGTGCCTATCTTTTGTGGTGAGATGAATTCCTGAAGGCAGGAGAATGATGGGTTTTGATTTTAATCCAGGTTCATAATATGTGTCTCTTGATTGGTGAGTTAATTCCATTAATTTTTAGTGCTATGATGGAGAAATTATTTTTAATTCTGGACATTTTTTATATTTAGTGGCTTTTGTAAGTTTATGCTTTGACATTTAGGTTTTGGTGCTATTATACTTCCCTTCTGTCATCCTGAATATGCTTGTTTTTTTTTTTCATGCTTGAGTATCATTTCTAGCATTTTTTGAAGGCCTGGTTTTCTAGACATGTAAGCCTTCAAGTTCTGTTTGTGCTGGAAACCTTTCCTTTCTCCCTCATTCATGACAGTGAGTTTTGCCGAGTATATGAGCCTGGGTTGACGTTTGTGCTCATTTAGTACTTGAAGTACATCTCTCCAATCTCTTCTTGCTTTTACTGTTTCTATTGAGAAATCATTTGTTATTTTAATAGATTTGCCTTTAAAAGTGACTTGTTTTTTCTCCCTTGAAGCTCTCAGACCAGTTCTTTATCTGGAATGTGGAGTGTTTTGACTATTATTTGCCATGGTGAGTTGCTATTTTGGTCATATGTGTTTGGGGTATGGAATGCCTCTTGTATTTTGATGGGCCTCTCATTCCTTATATGAGGGAAGTTTTCATTTATGTCAGTTTGAAAAATTTCTTCAGGTGTGGTATTTTGGGATTCTTGATCTGGTATTCCATGAATGTGCATGTTAGGCTTCTTCAGGGTGTCCCATAATTTTTGAATATTCCTCTCAGGTATCTTTTTGGCTTTAACACCTCTTCCATTGAGCTGGTTAATTCTTTCCCCTTTGTCTCAAGGTCTGAAATTCTATTTTCTGCCTTGTTAGTTCTGCTGATAGGACTCTCTGTTGAGTTCTAGGTTGAGGATAACTTGTCTTTTAGTTCAATTTTAAACTCTACCTGACACTATTTTAACTGTTCCATGCCTATTTTTGTTTCTTGAGCTGTTTTCTCAACTCCTCCAGGTATCTGTTGGTGTTCCTCTTCACATGGTTAATGTGGTTATGTAACTTCCCTTTCATAGTATTGATCACGGTCATGATTATGCTTTAAAAGTTGTTATTTTGGGCCTAGCTTTCTTGACTATTTTCTGTGAATTTGTTCTGATTGGAATCTGTCATAATAGGGCTAATTCTTTCAGTGGGAGATTTGTTTTCTGGAGTTTTGTTTCTCATGAATCTACACTTTGACTTGGGCTTTCTTTTGTCTCTTGAGTCCTTTCAGTTTCTATGTGTTTTTGACTGAACTGATTTAGTTGGTATGACTGCTCCCTGGCAGTTATTACTAGTGTTTGCCTTAGAGTTGGGTGAGTATGTCTGTTGTTATTGTTATTTCCTAGATGAGGAGATTAGATTTTTAGTACATCAATTAAGTTAGGTTTAGTAGACAGGGGGTTAGTATTAGTGTAATAGTGCACTTTTATGATTTAGTACCTTGGTGATATGTGAGGGTGAGTGGTATAGTCCATGACATAGTATATGTTTCGGGGGTGGCTCTATAGAAAAATCAATCTACAGTCATTAATTATTAGAAGGAGCAGGACAGTAAAATTGGGTTTACTTATCTTTGGGATGGATGTGCAGAATCTCTTCAATGTGATAGAATGATTTTAGAAGACTTCAGATGTATGGCCTTTGTCCTCTAGAATTTTGCTTGGGTTTGCATTGAATTCTATAGAATTCTGGAAGCAGGATGCCCTCCTTGGACCACATGTGACTGAGAAAGCGATTATGCATTCAAGGCAGGAGGAAAGGGGAGGAGTGACTGAGGAGGATGGGGCATCTTGGGTGTGGCCTAGTAGTCTACCCAGCCTTGGGCATCATGGGCACTGCTCAAGTTGGATGGTGGGAGGGGCTGGGAGGAGCCAGTGAACTGGGTCCTGGTGGGAAATACCTGAGAAGTAGGGTGCCTCTCCTGGACTGAGAGCAAAGGAGAGACGTAGCATTCAGGGAAGGTGGAAGGAGGGAGAGGCTGAGAAGGATCGGGGCACCTGGGCCTGGTAAACGGCCAGTGGTCCATTCAAGCCCTGGGCATCTTGGGAGCTACTCAGGCGGAAAATGGGAGGGCCTGGGAGGAGCAGGTGACCTGGGTGCTGGTGGGAAATACCTGGGAAGCAGGGTGCCTTACCTGGACTGCAGGTGAGGGAGCTGCCTAGCCTTCCGGGAGGGCACAGGAGGTTGATTATTTCTATATGAGATTTGTTGTTTTGGCTTTTATTTCTCATGGATGATTTGTGCTGTGACCTGAGCTTTTTTGTTTTACTACCTTATGTCCTTTTGTGTGTGTGTGTGTGTTTGGCTGAAATGACTTTGACATTACTATTGGACTTGAGCAGGTATTACTAGTGTTTGCTTTGGAGTTGGGTATGCCCATCTTGTGTTGGTGTTATTTCCTAGATGAAGCTACTGGTCTGTTAGTATATCTATTAAATAGATTTGTTAGATTGATTTAGTACCTCAGTGATTAATATGGTTGGTACTTTTTAGGTTTGCTTCCTTTGTGATTTAAGCATGTAGCTGAAGTTGTATGGGATTTTGGGTGGCTATATGGAAAAGTTAAACAGTTGTGAAATGACAGTGACTAATAATTGAGAGGAACAAGATGGCAAAAAGGTTTGATATGAAGTTTCTCTCCCATATGATATGATTATTTTAGAAGACCTCAGATGAATGATGTTAGTCCCCTATCCATTTGCTTGGGTTTTCTCTGAACTCTGTTGAGTCTGCCTTGGTATTGGAGTGGACAAGCAGAGTGATATTGAAGTGTGCTGCTGACTGGGGCCTCAGTATAGCCTAGGGGCCTTATATGTAGAGCAGTGAGTCTGCTATGGTCTGGATTGGGGCACAAAGGCAGAGCTGCTATTGAGGTGGGCAGATGACCTGAGGCCTGGGCATCATCTATGGAGCTTACCTGAGGAGCAGAGTCAGCCCTTGTCTTGTTCTAGGTCCAGGGGAAAAATGGCAGAGAGGCTAAGGGGGGCACACAGATGACCTGGAACCAGGAGAATGGCCTAGGGGCCTTATCTGAGGAACAGGGATTTTGCTCTTTTTTGGGTCTTCATCTGGGGCAGAAAGGGAGAGTGACTGTTGGGTGTGCAGATTACCTAGAGCCTAGGCATGGCCTAGTGGTCTTCTCCAGTGCCAGAAAGGAAGGCTGGTTACTAGTGGGGCTAGGAGATTATCTGGGGTCTAGGGAGTGATCTAGGGGGATTACCTAAGAGTAGTGAGTCTGCCCTGGTCAGTGTCTGGAGCAGAAATCTACACTTCTTTTTTAATTGAACTTGTTTGTAATAGGTGCTTGTGCTTATGCCTCTCCATATTTTCAATCTTTTCCACAATGTCCCATTAAGGAAAGAAAAGATACCTGAAGTTTATAAGATTTCATGGATACATGGAAACTATAATTTATTTGATTTCCTCTTCATCAAACTTTTTTTTTACAAATTATATTAGAGCTTTTCATGGTATAGAAGAAAGCCTGTCATACAATGCAATATATATCTTATAACTTAGATCCATACACTAGTACAGGTTAGTTGAATCATTCTAGGTTCCTAGGGTATTTATAAATAGAATTGGGGAATTTTTACTTTTACTTACTATTATTACCAAGAAGTAATATTTTATGCATACAAAATAATCAAAATTGTGTCAAATTCCTGACTCTGTGCTTGCCTCATGAATATATGAGTGTTTTTTGCCATTTATGGTAAACAGTGTATGTTCACACAGATAGAATGATAAAGGCAAGAGACACATTTTGGAGACAGTTCAATGATGGTGCATCCTGAGTGTTCATTTATGATTATATCTCACTGACCTTCTTTCTCTAAAGATACCAAATGGTCCCGCCGCCCGGGACACATGCACACGGTCCAGCCAGGCCTCACCGCGACCTAGTCAAATAATTCAGTTTAGTGAAAATGCATAGAAATTGAAAGAAGATATTAAGAGTTAAAATGACAATGCCAAAATCTAAATGCAAATCCATGAGAAACAACACTCAAGGAAACAAATCTCCCACTGAAGGAATTAAATCCCATAATGTTAGACTCCAACCAGAACTAACACATGGAAAATGGCCAAGAGAGCCTGACCCAGGATAACGACCTTCAACTTTCATATTCAACTATGAAAGGAATCCAGGAGGAATTAATAATCGAATCAATCGTTTTGAAGAGGAACACAACAGACACTTGGAGGAATTGAGAAAAACAGTACAAGAAACAAAAACTGGCATAGAGCAGTTAAACCAGACTCAAGAAGAGTTTAAAACTAGCTTAAAAGACAAGTTATCTTCAACCCAGAACTCCACAGAGAGTCTTATCAGCAGAACCAACGAAGCAGAAAACAGAATTTCAGACCTTGAAGATAAAGTGGGAGTATTAACCAGCTCAATGGAAGAGGTTGTTAAAGCCAAAAGATACTTGAGAGAAATATTCAGAGATATGGGACACCCTGAAGAAGCTAACATGCGTATTCATGGAATACCAGAGCAAGAATCTCAAAATACCACCCTGAGGAAATTTTTCAAACAATAATCAAGGAAAACTTTCCTCATCTAAAGAAGAGAGGCCCATCCATATACAAGAGGCATTCTGCACCCCAAACAGATATGACCAAAATAGAAGCACGCCGCGGCAAATAATAGTCAAAACACTCCACATTCCAGATAAAGAACTGGTGCTGAGAGCTTCAAGGAGAAAAAACAAGTCACTTTTAAAGGTAAACCTATTAAAATAACAAATGACTTCTTAGTCGAAACAGTAAAAAGAAGAGAGCTTGGAGAGACATACTTCAAGTATTGAATGAGCAAAAATGTCAACCCAGGCTGATTTACCCTGCAAAACAATCAGTCATGATCGAGGAGAAAGAAAAATCTTCCAGCAAAAAGACAACTTGAAGAGATACATGTCCACCAAACCAGGCCTTCAAAAAATGCTAGAAATGATACTCAAGCATAAAGAAAAAAACAGGCATATCCAGGAGAGCAAAGGCAAGTATAACACCATTAAAAGCGAAGCAATATACTTATAAACACTACTAAACATAATAAATGTCTGGAATTAAAATAGTTTCTCAATTATAACACTAATGTTAATGGATAACTCATGATCAAGAGACACAGATTACAAATTTGGATTAAAAATCAATCCATCAATCTGCTGCTACAGGAAACCCATCTCACCACAAAGATAGGCATGCCCTAAAAATAAAAGGTTGGTCCACAATTCTACAAGCTAATGGAAGCAAAACAGGCACGGGTAGGCATTATGATATCAGACAAAGTGGACTTCAAACCAAAGAAGTTATAAGAGACACAGATGGATACTACATTTAGTCACAGGTACAATTCACCAGGAAGACTTCACCTAGAACACCATATGCACCAATACGGGCCCCTCCACATTCTTAAGAAAACCTTACAGCATCTAAAGCAAGAAAATCAACCCCCAAACAATAATTCTTGGGGACGTTCAACACCGCTCTCTCAACATGAGAAGATCAACAATCAAAAGCTTTACAGAGACACTTTGGAACTTAATCAACCCGGAAAGAATGGATCTTACAGATCTCATTGAACTTTTCACCCACACAACCAAAGAATACACATTTTTCTCAGCACACATGGAACTTTCTCCAAATAGATCACATATTGGCCACAAAATGAATCTACACATGTACAAAAAGTAGAAATTCTAACCTGTGCACTATCAGACCAACATGGTCTAAAGCTGGACATCCACAAAACAACAAACAAGGAAAATACACTAACTCCTGGAAACTTAACAATATGATGCTGAATGAGAACTGGATTCAGGAAGAAATTAAAAGAAATACAAGATTTCCTTTAAGCGAATGATAAGGAAATACAACAACTTACCACCTCTGGGACACAATGAAAGCTGTCCTAAGAGGTAAGTTCATAGCTCTATATGCCTACATCAAAAAAATGGAGAACACAGAATAAACAACAACTTAACAATGCAGCTTAAAGCTTTAGAGAACTAGAGCAATCTGATCCCAAAGTAGTAGAAGAGAGGAGATTAGCAAATAAGAGAGAAATATCTGAAATCGAGATTAAGAAACTGATAGAAAAACAAACCAGTCAAAAAGCTGGTTCTTTGAAAAAAAAAGTTGATACACCCCCTAGCTAATTAACCAAAAGCAAGAGAGAGAAAACCCAAATTAACAAAATCAGAAATGAACATGGAGTTATCACTACTAATACCCAACAGACATCCAGAGAATTATATATCATATTTCAAAAACTTATACTCTGTGAAGTTTGACAACACAAAAGAGATGGATGAATTTCTAATAAACACAACTTACCTAACTTGAACAGAAGTTGTGAATTATTTAAATAGTCCTATACATATAAGGAAATGAAGAAGTAATCTCAAATTGTCCCACCAAAAAATGTCCTGGACCAGATGGATTCAGCACAGAGTTCTACCAGACATTTAAGGAGTTAATAACACCAATACTCCTTAAACTGCTCCATCAAATAGCAAAGGAAGGAACACTACCAAATTCCTTCTATGAAGCTAATATCGTCTTAACCCAAACCTAATAAAGATTCACTTAAAAAAAAACTATATGCCGATCTCCTGATGAACACAGACGCAAAGATTCTCAACAAGTCTTAGCAAATCGGATTCAAAAACATATTAAAAAGATCATTCATGGGGACCAAGTAAGCTTCATCCCGCACACCAGGTTGGTTCAACATACACAAATCAATAAATGTAATTCATCATGTAAACAGTCCAAGTCCAAGACCACATGATACTCTCGATAGATGCAGAAAAAGCTTTGGACAGAATCCACAGCCTTTTATGATCAAAACGCTAAAAGAGTAGGAATGGAGAACCTAATCAAATAATAAAAGCTATATACAACAAGCCCACAGCAAGGATTATGCTCAATGGGGAACAATTGGAATCATTCCCACTTCGATCAGGAACTAGACAAGGCTGTCACTCTCACCACTTCTATTCAATATTGTACTTGAAGTCTTAGCTGAAGCCATAAGACAAGAAAGGGACATAAGAGGGATTCAAATCGGCAAGAAAGACTCAAGCTATCCCTATTTGCATGACGATCTTATACCTGCGTGATCCCAAATCTCCACCAGGAAGCTCCTGGAACTAATTGAGAAGTTCAGCAGGGTGGCAGGATACAAAAATAATTGCAAAAATAGGCCTTCCTTATGCCCATAATGAAAGAAGTGAAAAAGCCTTGAGAGAAACCATACCCATTTACTATAACCCCTAAAAAAATGAAATACCTTGGTATAAACCTAACTAAGAGGTAAAAGACCTTTACAATGAAACTTTAAACCCTAAAGAAAGAAAGGCAGAGACACCAGAAGGTGGAAAGACCTCCCGTTTTCCTGGATTGGCAGAATCAACACATTGTAAAAATGACCATCCTACAAAGGCAATATACGGATTCAATGCTATACCAATCAAAATCCCAAAGCAATTCTTCAAAGAACTGGACCAAACAATCTCAAAGTTCATATGGAGGCACAAAGACCCAGGATAGCAAAAACAATCCTGAGTAACAAAAACATTACCATACCAAACCTACGTCTATACTACAAATCCATAGTTATAAAGACAGCCTGGTACTGGCTCCAAAATAGACACACAGATCAATGGATAAGGATTGAAGACCCAGATATAAGCCCACAAAGTTACAGCCATTTGGTCTTTGACAAAGGGACCCAAAGAACCCAATGGAAAAAGAACAGCATCTTCAACAAATGGTGCTGGCAAAACTGGATCTCCACATGCAGAAGATTAAAGCTGGACCCGTGACTTGTCACCATGTACAAGACTTAATTCAAGTGGATCAAGGTCCTTGATATCAGGCCAGAGACTTTAAAAACCATAGGTGAAAGGATAGGGAACTCCCTCGAGCTGATTGGGCTAGGCCAATACTTCCTAAACAGACATCCAATGGCACAGTCAGTGCTACCAACTCTCAAGTTGGGATCTTGTGAAATTAAAGAGCTTCTGTTCAGATAAAGAGATTGTCACACGAGCTCAAAGGCAACCCACAGAATGGGAGAAAATCTTCACTAACCACATATCTGACAGAGCTCTACTGTCCAGAGTGCACAAAGAACTTAGAAAACTAAACTCCAAGGAAAACACTGGCCCAATTAAAAAATGGGCCCTGGAACTTCAAAGAAAACTTTACCAGGGGTGAAATTAAAATGTCTAACATTTATCTTAAAAAATGCTCCACTTCCTTCGCCATCAGGGAAATGCAAATCAAAACTTCCCTGAGATATCATCTCACCCCGGTCAGGATGGCAAAAATCCACAATACAAACAACGACAAATGCTGGAGAGGATGTGGAGAGAGGGGAACTCTCCTACATTCTTGGTGGGAATGCAGGCTCATACAGCCACTCTGGCGAGCCGTCTGGAGATTCTTAAAGAAATTAAAGATTGAAATGCCATATGACCCTACTATCCCACTTTTGGGAATAACCCCCCATGCAGCAGAGTTTCGCCTCGATAGCACAAGCTCGACCATGTTCATAGCAGCACTGTTTACAATAGCAAAGTCATGGAATCAACCTAAATGTCCAACATTTGATGAGTGGATAAGGAAACTGTGGTACATCTATACAATGGAGTACTACTCAGCCATCAAAAATGATGAATTACTGGAATTTGCTGGGAAATGGATGTCATTAGAAAGAATTATATTAAGTGAAGTATCCCAAACCCAGAAAATTAAGCGCCGTATGTACTCCCTAATAGGTGGCTCCTAGTACCAAACTCACCCAGCCCACATTGAGACACTCAAAAGTAAACCTATGTAACACAGTAATTGCAAGGATTATGAACAAGAGAGATGGGTTAGGAGGGCCACACCAGAAACAAGGAGAGAGGGGACCATGTTACAGCAGAGAAAATAGGCCTCCATCAAGGTCTGCAAGTAAGTAATGAGAAACCTGGTTAAGTTCACAGACGTTCTTTCCTGATCTCACCAGAAGGGGAGGGCATATAGTCTAGCAGATAAAAAGTAATCATTTTGCAAATGGGTGATGGGCCCCTCCCTTAGTGAGGTTTCCTACTCTTATTACATCTACCCTTGAATGTGCTATTATAACAAGGCTCCAGTTTAACAGCTTTTTGTCTCTGGCCAGGGGGTGACATACAGTGCCCAGCAGAATGGAGTGAAGGGAATTGCAGGAGCAGCAAAACTGCCAAAGAAAATCAACAAACCACAATCCAGAACTTCAGAGACTCTATACCAATCACATAGAACTAGGCCAGCCTAATCTCTCTCCATCCTGGAGCTCAGGGACATTTGCGGAAGAGGGGGCGGTAGGATTGTAAGAGCAAAAGGATGGGAGGAGCAATGATTTGCAAGATTCTCAACAATAGTTGGGGCCAAAGCAATCATAATGGGACTTTGCATGCCCTGTGCAATGTCCAGCGCACTGTTGCCCTCATAAAGTCTAGCATCTGTTAAGGGCACCGAGACCCCTGGAGGCAAGGGATTGACAGCCATAGTAGTGATCTTATACTTAAGGGGAACAAGAGAAAGGGCTTATGGAAATGTCACTGGGTCCTTATATGTCATCGGAGAGGAGGACCCAGTGGAGAGTTAGGCGTACACAATAAAGGACTCTCTGGGAATTGGGGGGGAGGCACTGGGGGAAGGGTAGCGGGAAGAGGGGGGAGGGAGGGAACTGGTAAAAAATTTTAAAATGTATACTTAAATTTTTAATAAAAAAAAAAAGAAAACTATAGGCCGATCTCTCTGATGAACACGTATGCAAAGATTCTCAAAAAAGTCTCAGCAAGTCGGATTCAAAACATATCAAAAAGATCATTCACGGGCACCAAGTAGGCTTCATCCCCGGCACACAAGGTTGGTTCAACATACGCAAATCATTAAATGTAATTCATCATGCAAACCAGTCCAAAGTCCAAGACCACATGATACTCTCAATAGATGCAGAAAAAGCTTTGGACAAGATCCAACAGCCTTTTATGATCAAAACGCTAGAGAAAGTAGGAATGTAAGGAACCTTTATCAACATAATAAAATCTGTATACAACAAGCCCACAGCAAGGATTATGCTCAATGGGGAACAATTGGAAGCGTTCCCACTTAGATGAGGAACTAGACAAGGCTGTCCACTCTCACCACTTCTATTCAATATTGTACTTGAAGTCTTAGCCGAAGCCATAAGACAAGAAAGGGACATAAGAGGGATTCAAATAGGCAAGGAAGAAGTCAAGCTATCCCTAATTGCAGATGACATGATCTTATACCTGAGGGATCCCAAAATCTCCACCAGGAAGTTCCTGGAACTAATTGAGAAGTTCAGCAGGGTGGCGGGATACAAAATAAATGTGCAAAAATCAGAGGCCTTCTTATATGCCCGGAATGAAAGAAGTGAAAAAGCCTTGAGAGAAACAATCCCATTTACTTTAGCCCCTAAAAAAATGAAATACCTTGTTATAAACCTAACCAAGGAGGTAAAAGACCTTTACAATGAAAACTTTAAAACCCTAAAGAAAGAAATAGCAGAAGACACCAGAAGGTGGAAAGACCTCCCGTGTTCCTGGATTGGCAGAATCAACATCATAAAAATGACCATCCTACCAAAGGCAATATACAAATTCAATGATATACCAATTTATATCCCAAAGCAATTCTTCAAAGAAGTTGACCAAACAATCTCAAAATTCATATGGAGGCACAAAAGACCCATGATAGGAAAGACAATTCTGATTAACAAAAACACTGCTGGAGTTATTACCATACCAAACCTCAGTCTATACTCCAAATCCATAGTTGTAAAAACAGCCCGGTACTGACTCCAAAATTGACACACAGATAAATGGATAAGGGTTGAAGACCCAGATATAAGCCCACAAAATTACAGCCATTTGGTCTTTGACAAAGGGGCCCAAAGAACCCAATGGAAAAAGAAGAGCATCTTCAACAAACGGTGCTGGCAAAACTGGATCTCCACATGCAGAAGATTAAAGCTGGACCTGTACTTGTTACCATGTACAAGACTTAATTCCAAATGGATCAAGGACCTTGATATAAGGCCAGAGACTATAAAAACCATAGTTGAAATGATAGGGAAATTCCTCGACCTGATTGGGCTAGGCCAACACTTCCTAAACCGACATCCAATGGCACTGTCACTGCTACCAACTCTCTACAATTGGGATCTTGTGAAATTAAAGAGCTTCTGTTCAGATAAAGAGATTGTCACATGAGCTCAAAAGCAACCCACAGAATGGGAGAAAATCTTCACTAACCACATATCTGATAGAGCTCTACTGTCAAGAGTGCACAAAGAACTTAGAAAACTAAACAACAAGGAAACCAATGGCCCAATTAAAAAATGGACCTTGGAAGTTAAAAGAAACTTTACCAGGGAAGAAATTGAAATGTCTAACAAATATCTTAAAAAATCCTCCGCATCCTTAGCCATCAGGGAAATGTAAATCAAAACCTCCCGGAGATATCATTTCACCCCAGTCAGGATGGCAAAAATCCACAATACAAATGACACCAAATGCTAGAGAAGATGTGAGGAGAAGGAAACTCTCCTACATTGCTGGTGGGAATGCAGGCTTATACAACCACTCTGGCGAGCCATCTGGTGAATCTTAAAAAAGTTAAAGATTGAAATGCCATATGACCCTGCTATTCCACTTTTGGGAATAATCCCCCATACAGCAAATATTCACCTCAATGGTACAAGCATGACCATTTTCACAGCAGCATTTTTTATAATAGCAAAGTCATGGAATCAACCCAAATGCCTAACAGTTGAGTGGATAAGGAAAATATGGTACATTTATACAATGGAATACTACTCAGCCATCAAAAATGGTGAATTAATGAGATTTGCTGGGAAATGGATGGAATTTTAAAAAATATATTGAGTGAAGTATACCAGACATAGAAAATTAAGGTCCATATGTACTCCTTAATAGGTGGATCCCATTACAAAACCCACTTAGTGACACACTCAAAGATAAATGTCTGTAATACCTACAATAATTGCAAAGATTATAAACATGAGGGAATCTGCATAAGCTCACAGACTTTCCTTTCTGGTCACTTGTAACTGATGGGGTTTGATTTCAGCAGACAGGAAGGGCATAGGGTCTGGCAGATAGAAGGTAACCATCCTTTAAATGGGAGACTGACTCCCCTCACCGGAGTTTCGTACTCTTATTCCATCTAGGTTTGAATCAACTCTTTTAATAAGACTCTATTTTAACAGCCTTTTATCTCTGGCTAGGAGGTGACATCCAATACCCATCAGGATGGAGCCAAGGGCGGTGCAGGAACAGAAAAACTGGAAGAAAAAAAAAAACAACAAACCATAATTCAGAACATCAGAACTCTTACATTAATAAGTAGGAACCAGCACAGCCTAATTTCACCCCATCCCAAAGCACAGGGAAATTTGCAGAAGTGGGGGCAGTAAGATTGTAAGAGCCTAAAGATGGGGAGCAGCAACAATATACAAGACACTCTACATAAGTTAGGACTAAAATAATCATAATAGGACTTTGCATGACCTGCACAATGACCAACATGTCATTGATCCCTCAAAATCTAGCATGGATCACAGACACTAGGATCCTTAGATGCAAGAGATTAACAGCCACAATAGTTTTCCTATACTAAAGGGGAGCACAGAAGAGAGCTCTAGGTAATGTTACTGAGTTCTTACACCTCATCAGAGAGGAGGACCCAGAGGGAAGTTTGACATGCACACTAAAGGATGCTCCAGGAATGGGGAGGAGGGGGCACTGGGAGAAAGGGACAGACGGGGGAAAGGAAAGGGAAAAGGGGTGAGCGAGCAAGGGAAGGATTGAGGGAAGGAGGGGAATGGGGAACCTATCAAATTTGTGTCAGTGGAAAAAATAAATTAAAATAAAAAAGAATAAGGTTCACTTGGCCACTAATCCAAGCCTATGGAGGATAATGGAAAAAATGTGCAAGTTGGAAGAGAAGGATAAACACACATCAAAAATCAAAGCAATAAATAATATCAGCACAAGGGCTGATTGAGGTATTAAAACAACAAAAAAATCAACAAAATATCAAGAACCATTAGACATCTTTTGATAATAACTTTATATGTCAGTGGACTCAATTCCCCAATCAAAAGACAGTTTTACAAATTGAATCATACATCATGACCCATCATTTCTCTGCCTCTAAGAAACACAACTCTCCTTGAAAGATAAACATTGTCTTAGGGTAAAAGGATGACCAAAAGTAATACAAGCAAACAGAAAAAGAAAACAAGCAGGAGTTGCCATCTTAATATCAGACAAAATACACTTCAATCTAAAGCAAACCATAAAATATACAAATGTCTACTATATATTAGTAGAAGGACAATTTCAGGAAGAATATCTTATAATCTTAAATATACATGCACCAAACACGGAAACATCCAAATTCATCAAATAAACACTACACTAATCAACCCAAATACAGTAGTAGTTGGAGACTTCAATACTTCACTCATACCACTGGACAGGTCAGTGGGCCATAAGGTAAGCAGAGACACATTGGAGTTACACATTTCATGTATTTCTGCTGTATAGAATGCAGGATGTTATCACACCGTACTAATGACGTTATTTGTCCTCTAGTTTTCCATTTCTTGTTATAATAGAATAGGACTTTCTTTAATATTCTGGCTTTTACAGTGCTTCTGATGCAAGTACTTTGACAAGGATATCAGTTCAGTCATCTGCATATTAGAGAAAACATCCAGTGCTTAAGTTTCTGTGTCTAAGATACCTCCCTTGGCATTAAAGTTTCCAGTTCCATCCATTTACCAGAAAACTCCAAATCCTCATCCTTTTTGATGGCTGAGTAATATTCCATTGGTTAATGTGTACCACATTTTCATAATCCATTGTTCTCTTGACATGCATGTTGGCTGATTCCAGTTTTCAGCTATTGTGAATAGAGCTTCCTTGAACATGTTGGAGAAGTGTCTTTGTAATAACATATAGAGTCTTTTGGGAATAGTTCAAAGAGTGATATAGCTGAATAATATGGCAGTTCAATTTTAAGCTTCTTAAGGGACCTCCACACTGATCCCCACCAGCAGTAAATAAATGTTCCTTTATCTCTACAATGTCTGTTGTTTGTGTTCTTGATCTTAGCCATCCTGAATAGGTTTAGATGGTATTGCAGGATTTCTTTGACTCACATTTCTCTGATAATCAGGGAAATTGGGCATGTTTTAGGGTATTTGTTTGACATTTCAATTACTTTTTGAATGAAATTCTTGTGTACTTCTAGGGCCCATTTTTTAATTGAAATGCTTATTTTCTTGTCGTTTAATGTTCTGAGCTCTTTCAATACCCTGAAGATTAATCTGTTGTCAGATTAATCCTTTGCCAGATAGCAAAGACATTCTCTCATTCTATGGGTTGTCTTTTTGCACAATTAACAGTTTTTTTTTTCAGAACAATACTAGCTTTTTAATTTCATGAAGTTCCATTTGTTCATATTGTCTTAGTTCCTGGGCATTTGCTGTTCTGCTTACAAAATCCATACCAAGGCCTATCAGTTCAAGACTGCTTCCTATTCTTTCTCCTAATAATTTCAGAGTTTTATGTTTAATATTGTGATCTTTGATCCATTTGGAGTTGACTTTTGTGTAAGGAGAGAGACTGCAGTCAATTTTTATTCTTCCACAGATAGGTATGGAATTTTCCCAACACCAATTATTGAAAATGGTCTCTTTTCCCCAGTGTACATGTTGGCACCTTTGTCAAAAATTAAGTCATTCTAGGTGTGGGAGTTTGTATCTGCGTCCTCTGTTCTGATCCATTGGTCAATGTTTCTGATTTTGTGCCAGTAACACGCTGTTTTATTACTTTAGCTCTGCAATATTGTTTGAAATCTGGTATGGTGATACATCCAGCAATCTTCTTATTGACAAACTTCTTTTAGGTAATCATGGATTTTATTCTTCCATATGTATATTGAGATTGTTTTTTGAGTCCTGTGAAGAATGGCAGTAGAATTTTAATTGGAAATACATTTAATCTCTATATTGCTTTGTATAGGATGGTTATTTTCACAATCCATGGGTTCAGGACTCAGTGCATAACCCAGAGACCCTTATTGGGCTCCCCTTTAGTATAGGAACTCTATTATTACTGTTAATCCCTTGTCTCTAAACAACCTACTTACTGGAGCTTTTTGCTCTGTTATCTATGCTAGACTTTGGAGGTCCTTGACATGTCAGCCATTGTGCAGGTCAGGCAAAGCCCAATCCTGGCTGCAGCAGCCCTACTTTGTGTGGAGTACCCTGCACATCATTGGTCCTCCCCATCTTTAGGCTCTTACAATCTTGCCACTCCCTCTTACACAAAGTTCCCTGAGCAGTAGGAAGGGGAGAGATTAGACTGGCCTTGTTCCAGGTGCTTAATGTAGGGTCTCTGATATTCTGAATTATGGCTTGCTGGTTTTTTTTGTTTTGTTTTGTTTTTTTGTTTGTTTTGCTGCTCCTGCACCGCCCTTGGCTCCATCTTGATGGGTATTGGATGTCACCTCCTAGCCAGAGATAAAAGGCTGTGAAAATAGAGTCTTACTATAAGAGAAGATTCAAAGGTAGATGGAATAAGAGTAGGAGACCATGGTGAGGGTGGTCAGTCTCCCATTTGCAGGATGGTTACCATCTATCTGCCAGACTCTATGGCCTCCCTGATTGGTGAGAACAAACCCCCTCAGTTGCAAGATACCAGGAAGGAAAGTCTGTGAGCTTAACCAGTTGTCTCTCTACTTATGGTCAGTATTTCATGGTGGCCTATTTACTCTGCTGTAGCATGATACCCTCTTTCCTTGTTTCTCTCGGGGCCCTCCTTCCCCTTCCTCCTGTTTATAATCTTTGTAATTACTGTAGGTATTATAGAGATTTATCTCTGAGTATGCCACTAAGTGAGTTTTGTACTAGTATAGCACCTATTAGGGAGTACATATGGTGCTTAATTTTCTGTGTCTGGGATGCTTCACTCACTATAATTGTTTCTAATTCCATCCATTTCCCAGAAATTTCATTAATTCATCATTTTTGATGGCTGAGTAGTATTCCATTATATAAATTTGCCACAGTTTCATTATTCATTTATCAACTCTTGGGCATTTGGGTTGATTCCATGATTTTGCTATTGTAAATAGTGTATCTATGAACATGATCAGAGACCCTACATTAATCACCTGGAACCAGACCAGCCAAATCTCTCCCCATCCTAAAGCTCAGGGAAATTTGCAGAAGAGGGGGCAGTAAGATTGTAAAAGTCTAAAGATGGGGAGAAGCAATGATACGCAAGATACCCCACATGAGTTAAGGCCGAAGTAACCATAATAGGACTTTGCATGACCTAAGCAATAACTGTCATACAACAAGCCCCCAAAGTCTAGCATGTATTACTGGCACTAGGGATCCTTAGAGGCAAGGAATTATCAGTCACAATAGTGTTCCCATACTAAAGGGGGAGCACAAGAAAGGGCTCTAGGCATTGCCACTGAGTCTTTTCACCTTATTAGCATAGAGAACACAGAGGGAATTTTGACATTCACATTAAAGGATGCTCCAGGGATTGGGGGGGACAGGGACACTGGGAGAAAGGGAGGAAGGGGGTAAAAAGGAAGGGGAAAAGGGAGTAGGGAACAAGCAGATCCGGGGAGGAGTCGAGGGAGGGAGGGGACAGGGATACCTATTAAGTTTATACGAGTGGGAAAAAAAAAAGAATCTAGAAAACAATGAATGCTGTCCTAAGAGAAAAGTTTACAACACTGAATGCCTACATGATGGAAACATCACATGTAAATAAATAAATGCAGCTTAAATATTTTGAGAAAGTAAAACAATCTAATGCCAAAAGCAGTGGAAAATCAGAGATTAGTAAAATCAGAGTATAGTTATCCAAAAAATGACATAAAGATAAGGATAAAAAGTATCAGCCACCATCAAGGACTGCAAGTAAGTAATGAGACATCTGGTTAAGTTCACAGACTTTCCTTCCTGACCATTTGCAACTGATGGGGTATGATCTCACCAGAAGGAGAGGGCATATAGTCTGGCAGATAGAAATTAATCATTTTGCAAATGGGAGACTGACCCCTCCCTCACTGTGATCTCCGACTTTTATTACATCTACTCTTATAACAAAGACTCTAATTTAACAGGGTTTTTGTCTCTGTTCAGGGGATGACATCCAATACCCATCAGGATGGAGCCAAGGGCATTGCAGAGTAGCAAAACTGAAAAAAAAATCAACAAACCATAATTCAGAACATCAGAGACTCTATATCAACTACTTGGACCGAGGCCAGCCTAGTCTCTCCCCATCCTGAAGACCAGGAAAATTTGCAGAAGAAGGGGTGGTAAGATTGTAAAAGCACAAGGATGGGGAGGAGTAATGACATTCAAGATACTCCACAAAAGTTAGGGCCCAAGCAATAATAATAGGACTTTGAATGACCTGCGCTGTGTCCAACACATTATTGACTCCACAAAGTCTAGCATGGACTAAAGGTATTAGGATCCTCAGAGGCTAGAGACTGACAGTCACAGTAGTGTTCCTAAGCTTAAGGGGAACACAAGAAAGGGTTCTGGGAAATGCTCCTGGTTCCTTGCACCTCCTCGGAGAGGAGGACGCAGAGGAGAGTTTGACATGCACAGTAAAGGATGCTCCAGGGATTGGGGGGGAGAGGCACTTGGAGATGGGAAGGGAGGGGAGAGGGGAAATGCCCCTGGTTCCTTGCACCTCATCAGAGAGTAGGACCCAGAGGAGAGTTTGGCATGCACAGTAAAGAATGCTCTGGGGATTGCAGGGGAGAGGCACTTGGGGATGGGAAGGGAGGGGAGAGGGGAGGGAGAGCAGGAGCAGGGGGGTCGGGGGGAGGTGGAGGGAGGGAGGGGACCAGTGTACTGTTAAGTTTGTATGAGCAGAAATAATAATAATAATAATAAAAAAAGATACTCCACACAAGTTAGGGGCTGAAGCAATCATAATGGGACTTTGCATGACCTGGGCAATGTCTAACACATTATTGACCCCTCATAGTCTAGCATGGACTAAAGGCATTAGGATCCTTAGAAACTAGGGATTAACAGTCACAAGAGTGTTCCTATACTTAAAGGGAACACAAGAAAGAATTTTAGGAAATGCCACCGAGTCCTTACACCTCATCAAGAGGAGGACCCAGAACGAAAGTTTGACATACACATTAAAGGACGCTCCAGAGATCAAGGGGGGGGGGAAGAGGCATTGGGAAATAAGGAGGGAGGGAGGGGGGGAAAGAAAGTGTAAAAAAGGTGGGAGGGAGCAAGGGGGTCCAGGAAGAGGTGGAGGGATGGAGGAGACCGGTGTACCTATTAAGTTTATATGAGCAAGAAATAAATAAAAAAAAGTATCAACCAAACAGGGTCTGGAGAGGTGGCTCAGAGGTTAAGCCTCTGCCTTGCAGGTGGAAGATCCTGTGTTCAGATCCTAGACCCCATATATAGATGCTGGTGGAAGCGGGGGCAGCGTACTTTTCTGGCCCTGCTACGGCAGAGCCAGTGAATCCTGGGGCATGGTAAACGAGGAGGTGAAGGTGGTCCATGGTGGTTCTACACACACATACACACACACACACACGCGTGGACACGCATAATTGAATAAATAATAATAAAAAAATTAAAAAAGAATCAAGCAAACACCAATTGGTTCTCTAAAAATCATCGAGATTCTCTTGCTAAATTAATCAAAACCAAAAGAGAATAACTGACATGAATAAAACAAGAGATGCAAATGGGCTTATTACAACACCTAATTCCAAGGAAATTCAAAGAATCATAATGTCACACTTGGAAAGCATAAATTCCTCACAATATACCATCAGATGCAAATGGATGAATAATTAACAATTAAAATTACATACATTGAGAGCAAGTGTTAACTGAATATTTGAATAGCAGTACATACATTAAGTAATGAAGTTAAAGAATTTACAAATATTTCCACCAAAAAGTCCAGGCCTGAGGGATTTAGTGCAGAATTCTACCTGATATTAAAGAACAACTAACACACTACCACTACTCTTTAAACTATCTATTAAATTCCCAAAGGAAAGAACATTTCAAACTCTTTGTTATGAAACTAATATTTCAGGGCTGGAGAGGTGGCTCAGGGGTTAAGCCTGTGCCTTGCAGGTGGAAGGTCCTGAGTTCGGATCCTAGACCCCATGTATAGATACCAGGCGGAAGCGGGGGCAGCCTGTGCTTTTTCTGGTCCTGGTAGGGCAGAGCCTGTGAATCCCGGGACGAGTAAACAAGGAGGAGGTGGAGGCATTCATGGTGGTTCCTGAAATTCATCCATGGTTCTACACACACACACATACAACACATATATACACCAACAAACACACATACATACACACATACAACACATACATACACACATACACACACATATACATACATATAGACAACGCCACACATACCCAATGAATAAATTAAAAAAAACTTAAAAAAAAAGTAATATTTCATTGATTCCAAAATCAAACAAAGATACAATAAAAAACTATAACCAGTCTCATTGATGAACAGAGTCAAAGATCTCAACCAAATTTAGAAAACTGGATTCAAAACATATCAAAAAACATTCGCTATAACTAAGTAGGATTTATCCAGACACACACGTTTGGCTAAACATCTTCCAATGTAAAGCAAGATCAAATTACAGGATTCTATCAATAGACTCAGGAAAAGCTTTTGACAAAATCCAATATCCCTTTAGGGTCAAAGCCCTGGAGACAATGAAATTGAATGTCCTTATATTAATTTTAAAAGGCCATATTCAAAAATCTATAAAAGGATTATTCTAAATAGTGAAGAACTATGAATGACCTCACATCAATCAGGAAAAGGCAAGGCTCCTCCACTCTCAACACTTCTATTCAAATTGTAATTGAAGTCTTAACTAGAGCATAAAGACAAAGAGAGGATATAAAAATATACAATAGGAAAAGAAGGATTCAAGATATTCCTATTTTTAGATGGCATGGTTCTATACTGAGAATCCACCAAAACTCCAAAGAAAACTCCTAGAACAATCAATGCTGTACAGGGCAACCTGTAAAACAACATGTTAAAAATCAGTGGCTTTCTTACACCCAACGATGAAAAAACTGAGAAATCCTAAGAGAAACATTTTATTTAACATAGCCCCTAAGAAATGAAATTCCTTGGAAAAATATAATCAATATTTGAGAGCTATATACAAGGAAAACAGTAAAACCCTAAAGAAAGAAAATTTCAGAAGATACAAAGATAGAAATACCTCCCTCTCCTGCATAATAGACATAACAACAAAAAAAGATCATCTCATCAAAAGCAATTAGATAGTCAATGCAAACTCAATGAAAAATCCAAGACAAGTCTCCTAGAATTTGAAAAATTTGGAGGAAAAAGAAGGAAAAAAGGGCAGGAGAAGAAGACAAAATGAGAAAAATAACTAAAAGATAGTCATAATCACTACTCCAGTTTTGCAGAGTATTAGGAACATTATGCTCAGAATGAAAAGAGAATCATCCCCAAAATATCACAAGAGAATAATAAGCATGAAAGGACAAGTACCCTGCAGAGATCAAAGGAAGGACAACCAAAAGTGGAATAGCAGAAGTTACTCACCTACTCGAAATACCATAAATATCAATTGACATCGTGCCCCACAATTAAAACAGACGAGCAGACTAATCAAGAACACTGGTTTCAATTCTAGTTTCCTCCCCAAAACACATAGGCTATCAAAGTAGAAACACATACCAGGAAAAAGAGTGGATATCCAAATTCCAAGTAAATGTGGCCAGAAAAAAGAAACAAGCTTATTTATCTAATATCTGATAAAAGCGTCAAATCATCATAGTCATAAAGAGAACAATCCACCAAGAAATAGTAAATTCTAAACAGTGTGTGTGAAACACTTGTGCAGGTAAAATTATATAAGAAAAGCTACTAGATGAAATGCCAATGATAACTCTAAAGCACAATGTTAGTATGAGATTCAATACACCACTGTCACCAATGAATATGTATTTGAGCCAAAAAATTATCAGTGGAAAAGAATGATTAAATGAAACCATCTTTCAGAAACCAAAAATACACACTCTTATAAAAATCATTGGAACATCTTTAAATCAGTGATACAAATCAAGTCACTTTAAGTGAAAGAATCAAAATAACATTATAGTCCTATTGGATTGCAATGCAATAAAGCTACAAGTCATA
>JALPQD010001016.1:0-54196 GCA_023101885.1 Typhlomys cinereus | reverse complement strand
GTCCCCGGCTGTCCCTTTCTCCAGTGCCCCCTCCTCCCCATTCCTGGAGCATCTTTAGTGTGCATGTCAAACTTCCCTCTGGGTCCTCCTCTCTGAGTGAGGTGTAAGAACTCAGTAACATACCTAGAGCTCTCTTCTGTTGCCCTTTAGTATAGGAAAACTATTGTGGCTGTTAATCTCTTGCATCTAAGGATCCTAGTGTCTGTGATCCATGCTAGATTTTGAGGGACAAGGACATGTTGGTCATTGTGCAGGTCATGCAAAGTCCTATTATGATTATTTTGTCCTAACTTATGTAAGTGTCTTGTATGATTGTGCTGCTCCCCATCTTTAGGCTCTTACAATCTTACTGCCCCACTTCTGCAATTCCCTGTGCTTTGGGATGGGGTGAAATTAGGCTGTGCTGGTTCCTACTATTAATGAAGAGTTCTGATGTTCTGAATTATGGTTTGTTGTTTTTTTTTTCTTCCAGTTTTTCTGTTCCTGCACCGCCCTTGGCTCCATCCTGATGGGTATTGGATTGTCCCCTCCTAGCCAGAGATAAAGGCTGTTAAAATAGAGTCTTATTAAAAGAGTTGATTCAAACTAGATGGAATAAGAGTACGAAACTCCGGTGAGGGGATCAGTCCTCCCATTTAAGGATGGTACCTTCTATCTGCCAGACCCTATGCCTTCCTGTCTGCTGAAATCAAACCCCATCAGTTACAAGTGACCAGAAAGGAAAGTCTGTGAGCTTATGCAGATTCCCTCAGTTTATAATCTTTGCAATTATTGTAGGTATTACAGACATTTATCTTTGAGTGTGTCACTAAGTGGGTTTTGTAATGGGATCCACCTATTAAGGAGTACATATGGACCTTAATTTTCTATGTCTGGTATACTTCACTCAATATATTTTTAAAATTCCACCATTTCCCAGCAAATCTCATTAATTCACCATTTTTGATGGCTGAGTAGTATCCATTGTATAAATGTACCATATTTTCCTATCCACTCAACTGTTAGGCATTGGTTGATTCCATGACTTTGCTATTATAAAAAAATGCTGCTGTGAAAATGGTCATGCTTGTACCATTGAGGTGAATATTTGCTGTATGGGGATATATCCCAAAAGTGGAATAGCAGGGTCATATGGCATTTCAATCTTTAACTTTTTTAAGATTCACCAGATGGCTCGCCAGAGTGGTTGTATAAGCCTGCATTCCCACCAGCAGAGGAGAGTTTCCTTCTCCTCACATCTTCTCTAGCATTTGGTGTCATTTGTATTGTGGATTTTTGCCATCCTGACTGGGGTGAAATGATATCTCCGGAGGTTTTGATTTACATTTCCCTGATGGCTAAGGATGGCGGAGGATTTTTAAGAATTTGTTAGACTTCAATTTCTTCCCTGGTAAAGTTCTTTTTACTTCCAAGGTCCATTTTTTAATTGGGCCATTGGTTTTCCTTGTTGTTTAGTTTTCTAAGTTCTTTGGCACTCTTGACATTAGAGCTTCATCAGATATGTGGTTAGTGAGATTTTCTCCCATTCTGTGGGTTGCTTTTGAGCTCATGTGACAATCTCTTTTCTGAACAGAAGCTCTTTAATTTCACAAGATCCCAATGTAGAGAGTTGGTAGCAGTGACAGTGCCATTGGATGTCGGTTTAGGAAGTGTTGGCCTAGCCCAATCAGGTCGAGGAATTTCCCTATCATTTCAACTATGGTTTTTATAGTCTCTGGCCTTATATCAAGGTCCTTGATCCATTGGATTAAGTCTTGTACATGGTAACAAGTACAGGTCCAGCTTTAATCTTCTGCATGTGGAGATCAGTTTTGCCAGCACCGTTTGTTGAAGATGCTCTTCTTTTCCATTGGGTTCTTTGGGCCTTTGTCAAAGACCAAATGGCTGTAATTTGTGGGCTTATATCTGGGTCTTCAACCCTTATCCATTTACTGTGTGTCAATTTTGGAGTCAGTACCGGGCTGTTTTTAACAACTATGGATTTGGAGTATAGACTGAGGTTTGGTATGGTAATAACTCCAGCAGTGTTTTGTTAATCAGAATTGTCTTTCCTATCATGGGTCTTTTGTGCCTCCATATGAATTTTGAGATTGTTTGGTCAACTTCTTGGAAGAATTGCTTTGGGATATAAATTGGTATAGCATTGAATTTGTATATTGCCTTGGTAGGATGGCATTTTTGATGTTGATTCTGCCAATCCAGGAACACGGGAGGTCTTTCCACCTTCTGGTGTCTTCTGCTATTTCTTTTCTTTAGGGTTTTAAAGTTTTCATTGTAAAGGTCTTTTACCTCCTTGGTTAGGTTTTAACAAGGTATTTCATTTTTTTAGGGGCTAAGTAAATGGGATTGTTTTCTCAAGGCTTTTTCACTTCTTCATTCGGGCATATAAGAAGGCCTCTGATTTTTGCACATTATTTTGTATCCTGCCACCCTGCTGAACTTCTCAATTAGTTCCAGAGAGCTTCCTGGTGGAGATTTTGGATCACGCAGGTATAAGATCATGTCATCTGCAATAGGGATAGCTTGACTTCTTCTTGCCTATTGAATCCCTCTTATGTCCCTTTCTTGTCTATGGCTTCGGCTAAGACTTCAAGTACAATATTGAATAGAAGTGGTGAGAGTGGACAGCCTTGTCTAGTTCCTCTCTAAGTGGGAACGCTTCCAATGTTCCCATTGAGCATAATCCTGCTGTGGGCTTGTTGTATACAGATTTATATGTTGATAAAGGTTCCTTACATTCCTACTTTCTCTAGCGTTTGATCATAAAAGGCTGTTGGATCTTGTCCAAAGCTTTTTCTGCACTATTGAGAGTATCATGTGGTCTTGGACTTGGACTGGTTTGCATGATGAATTACATTAATGATTGCGTATGTTGAACCAACCTTGTGTGCCGGGTGAAGCCTACTGTGGTGCCCGTGAATGATCTTTTTGAATGTTTTGAATCGACTTGCTGAGACTTTTTGAGAATCTTGCATACGTGTTCATCAGAGAGATCGGCCTATAGTTTTCTTTTTTTTTTTTATTAAAAATTTAAGTATACATTTTAAAATTTTTTACCAGTTCCCTCCTCCCCCCTCTTCCCGCTACCCTTCCCCCAGTGCCTCCCCCCAATTCCCAGAGAGTCCTTTATTGTGTACGCCTAACTCTCCACTGGGTCCTCCTCTCCGATGACATATAAGGACCCAGTGACATTTCCATAAGCCCTTTCTCTTGTTCCCCTTAAGTATAAGATCACTACTATGGCTGTCAATCCCTTGCCTCCAGGGGTCTCGGTGCCCTTAACAGATGCTAGACTTTATGAGGGCAACAGTGCGCTGGACATTGCACAGGGCATGCAAAGTCCCATTATGATGCTTTGGCCCCAACTATGTTGAGAATCTTGCAAATCATTGCTCCTCCCATCCTTTTGCTCTTACAATCCTACCGCCCCCTCTTCCGCAAATGTCCCTGAGCTCCAGGATGGAGAGAGATTAGGCTGGCCTAGTTCTATGTGATTGGTATAGAGTCTCTGAAGTTCTGGATTGTGGTTTGTTGATTTTCTTTTGCAGTTTTGCTGCTCCTGCAATTCCCTCACTCCATTCTGCTGGGCACTGTTAGTCACCCCCTGGCCAGAGACAAAAAGCTGTTAAACTGGAGTCTTGTTATAATGCACATTCAAGGGTAGATGTAATAAGAGTAGGAAACCTCACTAAGGGAGGGGCCCATAACCCATTTGCAAAATGATTACTTTTTATCTGCTAGACTATATGCCCTCCCCTTCTGGTGAGATCAGGAAAGAACGTCTGTGAACTTAACCAGGTTTCTCATTACTTACTTGCAGACCTGATGGGGGCCTATTTTTCTCGGCTGTAACATGGTCCCCCTCTCTCCTTGTTTCTGGGTGTGCCCTCCTAACCCATCTCTCTTGTTCATAATCCTTGCAATTACTGTGTTACATAGGTTTACTTTGAGTGTCTCAATGTGGGCTGGGTGAGTTTGGTACTAGGAGCCACCTATTAGGGAGTACATACGGCGCTTAATTTTCTGGGTTTGGGATACTTCACTTAATATAATTCTTTTAATGACATCCATTTCCCAGCAAATTCCAGTAATTCATCATTTTTGATGGCTGAGTAGTACTCCATTGATAGATGTACCACAGTTTCCTTATCCACTCATCAAATGTTGGACATTAGGTTGATTCCATGACTTTGCTATTGTAAACAGTGCGCTATGAACATGGTCGAGCTTGTGCTATCGAGGCGAAACTCTGCTGCATGGGGGGTTATCCCAAAAGTGGGATAGTAGGGTCATATGGCATTCAATCTTTAATTTCTTTAAGAATCTCCAGACGGCTCGCCAGAGTGGCTGTATGAGCCTCATTCCCACCAAGAATGTAGGAGAGTTCCCCTCTCTCCACATCCTCTCCAGCATTTGTCTTTGTTGTATTGTGGATTTTTGCCATCCTGACCGGGGTGAGATGATATCTCAGGGAAGTTTTGATTTGCATTTCCCTGATGGCGAAGGAAGTGGAGCATTTTTAAGATAAATGTTAGACATTTTAATTTCACCCCTGGTAAAGTTTCTTTGAAGTTCCAGGGCCCATTTTTAATTGGGCCAGTGTTTTCCTTGGAGTTTAGTTTTTCTAAGTTCTTTGTGCACTCTGGACAGTAGAGCTCGTCAGATATGTGGTTAGTGAAGATTTTCTCCCATTCTGTGGGTTGCCTTTGAGCTCGTGTGACAATCCTTTATTGAACAGAAGCTCTTTAATTTCACAAGATCCCAACTTGAGAGTTGGTAGCACTGACGTGCCATTGGATGTCTGTTTAGGAAGTATTGGCCTAGCCAATCAGCTCGAGGGAGTTCCCTATCCTTTCAACTATGGTTTTTAAAGTCTCTGGCCTGATATCAAGGACCTTGATCCACTGGAATTAATCTTGTACATGGTGACAAGTACGGGTCCAGCTTTAATCTTCTGCATGTGGAGATCCAGTTTGCCAGCACCATTTGTTGAAGATGCTGTTCTTTTTCCATTGGGTTCTTTGGGTCCCTTTTGTCAAAGACCAAATGGCTGTAACTTTGTGGGCTTATACTGGGTCTTCAATCCTTATCCATTGATCTGTGTGTCTATTTGGAGCCAGTACCAGGCTGTCTTAATAACTATGGATTTGTAGTATAGACGTAGGTTTGGTATGGTAATGTTTTTGTTACTCAGGATTGTTTTTGCTATCCTGGGTCTTTTGTGCCTCCATATGAACTTTGAGATTGTTTGGTCCAGTTCTTTGAAGAATTGCTTTGGGATTTTTGATTGGTATAGCATTGAATCCGTATTGCCTTTTGTAGGATGGTCATTTTACAATGTTGATTCTGCCAATCCAGGAACACGGGAGGTCTTTCCACCTTCTGGTGTCTCTGCAATTTCTTTCTTTAGGGTTTTAAAGTTTTCATTGTAAAGGTCTTTACCTCCTTAGTTAGGTTTATACCAGGGATTTCATTTTTTAGGGGTATATAGTAAATGGTATGGTTTCCTCTCAAGGCCTGTTTCAACTTCTTTCATTATGGGCATATCGGAAAGGCCTCTGATTTTTGCACATTTATTTTGTATCCTGCCCCCCTGCTTAACTTCTCCATTAGTTCCAGGAGCTTCCTGGTGGAGATTTTGGGATCACGCAGGTATAAGATCATGTCATCTGCAATAGGGATGCTTGAGTTCTTTCTTGCCGATTTGAATCCCTCTTATGTCCCTTTCTTGTCTTATGGCTTCAGCTAAGACTTCAAGTACAATATTGAATAGAAGTGGTGAGAGTGGACGCCTTGTCTAGTTCCTGATCGAGTGGGAATGATTCAATTGTTCCCCATTGAGCATAATCCTTGCTGTGGGCTTGTTGTATACAGATTTATTATGTTGATAAAGGTTCCTTACATTCCTACTTTCTCTAGCGTTTTGATCATAAAAGGCTGTTGGATCTTGTCCAAAGCTTTTTCTGCATCTATTGAGAGTATCATGTGGTCTTGGACTTTGGACTGGTTTGCATGATGAATTACATTTAATGATTTGCGTATGTTGAACCAACCTTGTGTGCCGGGGATGAAGCCTACTTGGTGCCCGTGAATGATCTTTTTGATATGTTTTGAATCCGACTTGCTGAGACTTTTTTGAGAATCTTTGCATACGTGTTCATCAGAGAGATCGGCCTATAGTTTTCTTTTTTTTTTTTATTAAAAATTTAAGTATACATTTTAAAATTTTTTACCAGTTCCCTCCCTCCCCCCTCTTCCCGATGCCCTTCCCCCAGTGCCTCCCCCCCAATTCCCAGAGAGTCCTTTATTGTGTACGCCTAACTCTCCACTGGGTCCTCCTCTCCGATGACATATAAGGACCCAGTGACATTTCCATAAGGCCTTTCTCTTGTTCCCCTTAAGTATAAGATCACTACTATGGCTGTCAATCCCTTGCCTCCAGGGGTCTCGGTGCCCTTAACAGATGCTAGACTTTATGAGGGCAACAGTGCGCTGGACATTGCACAGGGCATGCAAAGTCCCATTATGATTGCTTTGGCCCCAACTATTGTTGAGAATCTTGCAAATCATTGCTCCTCCCATCCTTTTGCTCTTACAATCCTACCGCCCCCTCTTCCGCAAATGTCCCTGAGCTCCAGGATGGAGAGAGATTAGGCTGGCCTAGTTCTATGTGATTGGTATAGAGTCTCTGAAGTTCTGGATTGTGGTTTGTTGATTTTCTTTTGCAGTTTTGCTGCTCCTGCAATTCCCTTCACTCCATTCTGCTGGGCACTGTATGTCACCCCCTGGCCAGAGACAAAAAGCTGTTAAACTGGAGTCTTGTTATAATAGCACATTCAAGGGTAGATGTAATAAGAGTAGGAAACCTCACTAAGGGAGGGGCCCATCACCCATTTGCAAAATGATTACTTTTTATCTGCTAGACTATATGCCCTCCCCTTCTGGTGAGATCAGGAAAGAACGTCTGTGAACTTAACCAGGTTTCTCATTACTTACTTGCAGACCTTGATGGAGGCCTATTTTCTCTGCTGTAACATGGTCCCCTCTCTCCTTGTTTCTGGTGTGGCCCTCCTAACCCATCTCTCTTGTTCATAATCCTTGCAATTACTGTGTTACATAGGTTTACTTTTGAGTGTCTCAATGTGGGCTGGGTGAGTTTGGTACTAGGAGCCACCTATTAGGGAGTACATACGGCGCTTAATTTTCTGGGTTTGGGATACTTCACTTAATATAATTCTTTCTAATGACATCCATTTCCCAGCAAATTCCAGTAATTCATCATTTTTGATGGCTGAGTAGTACTCCATTGTATAGATGTACCACAGTTTCCTTATCCACTCATCAAATGTTGGACATTTAGGTTGATTCCATGACTTTGCTATTGTAAACAGTGCTGCTATGAACATGGTCGAGCTTGTGCTATCGAGGCGAACCTCTGCTGCATGGGGGGTTATTCCCAAAAGTGGGATAGTAGGGTCATATGGCATTTCAATCTTTAATTTCTTTAAGAATCTCCAGACGGCTCGCCAGAGTGGCTGTATGAGCCTGCATTCCCACCAAGAATGTAGGAGAGTTCCCCTCTCTCCACATCCTCTCCAGCATTTGTCGTTGTTTGTATTGTGGATTTTTGCCATCCTGACCGGGGTGAGATGATATCTCAGGGAAGTTTTGATTTGCATTTCCCTGATGGCGAAGGAAGTGGAGCATTTTTTAAGATAAATGTTAGACATTTTAATTTCACCCCTGGTAAAGTTTCTTTGAAGTTCCAGGGCCCATTTTTTAATTGGGCCAGTGTTTTCCTTGGAGTTTAGTTTTCTAAGTTCTTTGTGCACTCTGGACAGTAGAGCTCTGTCAGATATGTGGTTAGTGAAGATTTTCTCCCATTCTGTGGGTTGCCTTTGAGCTCGTGTGACAATCTCTTTATCTGAACAGAAGCTCTTTAATTTCACAAGATCCCAACTTGAGAGTTGGTAGCACTGACTGTGCCATTGGATGTCTGTTTAGGAAGTATTGGCCTAGCCCAATCAGCTCGAGGGAGTTCCCTATCCTTTCAACTATGGTTTTTAAAGTCTCTGGCCTGATATCAAGGACCTTGATCCACTTGGAATTAAGTCTTGTACATGGTGACAAGTACGGGTCCAGCTTTAATCTTCTGCATGTGGAGATCCAGTTTTGCCAGCACCATTTGTTGAAGATGCTGTTCTTTTTCCATTGGGTTCTTTGGGTCCCTTTGTCAAAGACCAAATGGCTGTAACTTTGTGGGCTTATATCTGGGTCTTCAATCCTTATCCATTGATCTGTGTGTCTATTTTGGAGCCAGTACCAGGCTGTCTTTATAACTATGGATTTGTAGTATAGACGTAGGTTTGGTATGGTAATGTTTTTGTTACTCAGGATTGTTTTTGCTATCCTGGGTCTTTTGTGCCTCCATATGAACTTTGAGATTGTTTGGTCCAGTTCTTTGAAGAATTGCTTTGGGATTTTGATTGGTATAGCATTGAATCCGTATATTGCCTTTTGTAGGATGGTCATTTTTACAATGTTGATTCTGCCAATCCAGGAACACGGGAGGTCTTTCCACCTTCTGGTGTCTTCTGCAATTTCTTTCTTTAGGGTTTTAAAGTTTTCATTGTAAAGGTCTTTTACCTCCTTAGTTAGGTTTATACCAAGGTATTTCATTTTTTTAGGGGTTATAGTAAATGGTATGGTTTCTCTCAAGGCTTTTTCACTTCTTTCATTATGGGCATATAGGAAGGCCTCTGATTTTTGCACATTTATTTTGTATCCTGCCACCCTGCTGAACTTCTCAATTAGTTCCAGGAGCTTCCTGGTGGAGATTTTGGGATCACGCAGGTATAAGATCATGTCATCTGCAAATAGGGATAGCTTGAGTTCTTTCTTGCCGATTTGAATCCCTCTTATGTCCCTTTCTTGTCTTATGGCTTCAGCTAAGACTTCAAGTACAATATTGAATAGAAGTGGTGAGAGTGGACAGCCTTGTCTAGTTCCTGATCGAAGTGGGAATGATTCCAATTGTTCCCCATTGAGCATAATCCTTGCTGTGGGCTTGTTGTATATAGCTTTTATTATATTGATTAAGGTTCCTTCCATTCCTACTGTCTATAGCGTTTTGATCATAAAAGGCTGTTGGATCTTGTCCAAAGCTTTTTCTGCATCTATCGAGAGTATCATGTGGTCTTGGACTTTGGACTAGTTTACATGATGAATTACATTTATTGATTTGTGTATGTTGAACCAACCTTGTGTGCCGGGGATGAAGCTTACTTGGTCCCCATGAATGATCTTTTTAATATGTTTTTGAATCCGATTTGCTAAGACTTTGTTGAGAATCTTTGCGTCTGTGTTCATCAGGGAGATCGGCATATAGTTTTCTTTTTAAGTGAATCTTTATTAGGTTTTGGGATTAAGACGATATTAGCTTCATAGAAGGAATTTGGTAGTGTTCCTTCCTTTGCTATTTGATGGAGCAGTTTAAGGAGTATTGGTGTTATTAACTCCTTAAATGTCTGGTAGAACTCTGTGCTGAATCCATCTGGTCCAGGACATTTTTTGGTGGGACAATTTGAGATTACTTCTTCAATTTCCTTATATGTATAGGACTATTTAAATAATTCACAACTTCCTGATTCAAGTTAGGTAAGTTGTGTTTATTTAGAAATTCATCCATCTCTTTTGTGTTGTCAAACTTCACAGAGTATAAGTTTTTGAAATATGATATTATAATTCTCTGGATGTCTTGGGTATTAGTAGTGATAACTCCATGTTCATTTCTGATTTTGTTAATTTGGGTTTTCTCTCTCTTGCTTTTGGTTAATTTAGCTAGGGGTGTATCAACTTTTTTTTTCAAAGAACCAGCTTTTTGACTGGTTGTTTTTTCTATCATTTTCTTAATCTCGATTTCAGATATTTCTCTCCTTATTTTGCTAATCTCCTCTCTTCTACTACTTTTGGGATCAGATTGCTCTAGTTTCTCTAAAGCTTTAAGCTGCATTGTTAAGTTGTTTATTTCTGATGTCTCCATTTTTTTGATGTAGGCATAAGAGCTATGAACTTACCTCTTAGGACAGCTTTCATTGTGTCCCAGAGATTTGGTAAGTTGTATTTTCATTATCATTCGCTTAAAGGAAATCTTGTATTTCCTTTTTAATTTCTTCCTGAATCCAGTTCTCATTCAGCATCATATTGTTAAGTTTCCAGGAGTTAGTGTATTTTCTCTTGTTTGTTGTTTTGTGGATGTCCAGCTTTAGACCATGTTGGTCTGATAGTGCACAGGTTAGAATTTCTACTTTTTTGTACATGTGTAGATTCATTTTGTGGCCCAATATGTGATCTATTTTGGAGAAAGTTCCATGTGCTGCTGAGAAAAATGTGTATTCTTTGGTGTGTGGGTGAAAAGTTCAATAGAGATCTGTAAGATCCATTTCTTTCCGGGTTTGATTAAGTTCCAAAGTGTCTCTGTTAAGCTTTTGATCTGTTGATCTATCTCATGTTGAGAGAGCGGTGTTGAAGTCCCCAGTAATTATCATTTGGTGGTTGATTTCTTGCTTTAGATGCCTAGGGTTTTCTTAATGAATGTGAAGGGGCCCGTATTGGGTGCATATATGTTCAGTATTGTGAAGTCTTCCTGGTCAATTGTACCTGTGACTAAAATGTAGTATCCATCCGTGTCTCTTATAATTTTCTTTGGTTTGAAGTCCACTTTTTCTGATAACATAATGGCTACCCCTGCCTGTTTTCTGCTACTATTAGCTTGTAGAATTGTTGACCAGCCTTTCCTTTTTAGGGCATGCCTATCTTTTGTGGTGAGATGGGTTTCCTGCAGGCAGCAGATTGATGGATTGTGATTTTTAATCCAAATTTGTAATCTGTGTCTCTTGATCGGTGAGTTAATTCCATTAACATTTAGTGTTATAATGGAGAAACTATTTTTAATTCCAGACATTTATTTTGTTTAGTAGTTTTAAAAGTATATTGTTTCGCTTTTAATGGTGTTATACTTGCCTTCTGTTCTCCTGGATATGCATGTTTTTTTCTTCACGCTTGAGTATCATTTCTAGCATTTTTTGAAGGTCTGGTTTGGTGGACATGTATCCCTTCAAGTTGTCTTTGTGCTGGAAGATTTTTCTTTCTCCCTCGATCATGACTGATAGTTTTGTAGGGTAAATCAGCCTGGGTTGACATTTTTGCTCATTCAATACTTGAAGTATGTCTCTCCAAGCTCTTCTTGCTTTTACTGTTTCGACTGAGAAGTCATTTGTTATTTTAATAGGTTTATCTTTAAAAGTAGTGACTTGTTTTTTCTCCCTTGAAGCTCTCAGCACCAGTTCTTTATCTGGAATGTGGAGTGTTTTAACTATTATTTGCCGTGGCGAGCTTCTGTTTTAGTCATATCTGTTTGGTGTGTGGAATGCCTCTTGTATATGTATGGGCCTCTCTTTTTTTTGATGAGGAAAGTTTTCCTTGATGATCGTTTGAAAAATTTCCTCAGGAGTGGTATTTTGAGATTCTTGCTCTGGTATTCCATGAATACGCAAGTTAGGCTTCTTCAGGGTGTCCCATATCCCCTGGATATTTCTCTCAAGTATGTTTTTGGCTTTAACAACCTCTTCCATTGAGCTGGTTAGTTCTCCCACTTTATCTTCAAGGTCTGAAATTCTGTTTTCTGCTTCATTAGTTCTGCTGATAAGACTCTCTGTGGAGTTCTGGGTTGAAGATAACTTGTCTTTTAGCTCAGTTTTAAACTCTGTTTGAGTCTGTTTTAACTGCTCTATGCCAGTTTTTGTTTCTTGCACTGTTTTTCTCAACTCCTCCAAGTGTCTGTTGTGTTCCTCTTCAAAGCGATTGATTCGATTATTTAATTCCTCCCGGATTTCCTCTTTCATAGTATTGAACATGGAAATGATCATATTTTGAAAGTCGTTATCCTGGGTCAGGCTTTCATGGCCATTTTTCATGGGTTTGTTCTGGTTGGAGTCTAACATTATGGGATTAATTCCTTCAGTGGGAGATTTGTTTACTTGAATGTTGTTTCTCATGGATTTGCTCTTTGACTTTGGCATTGTCGTTTTAACTCTTAAATCTTCTTTCAATTTCTGTGCGTTTTTCACTAAACTGAATTATTTGGCTCCGACTGGATGGCGGGAGGAGCTGGGTCCCTTGGGCTGCCTGGGGTTCTTGGGATGGGCGGGGGCCGAGCTTACCTAGGTCTGCAAGGCTTGACCGCAAGCGCGTTCTGGGTGGCGGAGTGGGGGAAGGGAGGATGTAGCATCGGCGGGGATTGCTATTTAACATTGGGGTAGCTGGGGCTTGGGCTGGGCGCAGAGGGGGTGTCCTCCTCCCACTCCTTCCGGCTCCGTCTGATTGGCGGCAGGAGCTGGGTCCCTTGAGCTGCCTGGGGTTCTGGGGGTGGGCGGGGCGGAAGGGTAAAATTTTTTCTTCTCTTGAATGGTGAGATTCTTGGGGACTTCCATTGTATGGTGCTGGTTACTGGTCTCCAGTATGATGTTTAAGTGACCACCATTAATTTATTGGAGACTGTTTAATTAATTTATTGGAGACTGAAACAAGCAGGATGATGGGGGGCTGAATGAAAGCTAAGCTTTGTAAGGTAGTGAGGGGTATGTGGGTGAGGTTAAATGGGAAATGATGCTGACACCTTGTGTGACAGGCCACTTGGTCAATTTGCACAAGAAGTTTGGTGTTGGCAGGGCATGATTTTTTATTTATTTTGAGAGAGAGAAAGAGAGATAGGGAGAGATAGAGATAGAGACAGACAAAAACAAAAACAGAGAGAGAACAGTCATATTGTGGTGCATAGGTGGAAGTCAGGTGACTTTCAGAAAACAAAATGTGATCCTCATAACCATCTTCATTATTTTTAAAAATGTAGTGAAGACAGGATTTGCTATGAAGTGAATGGTGATATTATGTATTAAAGGTGCATGAGAAAGGAAAAGCAGCTTACATTTTAAATTCTGTGTCATTTAAGCATTACATATCCTTAAATACAAAAGTAGGGCATCACAAGAACATGAGAGATAAGAGGTGACAAAATGAAGGACCCAAGTTCAGATCCTCAGACACTATTTTGAAATAACAGTGTTTAATGAACACCAAAAATAAAAGTCTCTTTTTTAATTTAATAAAAGGACATATTTATTTATGTTTACAAACAAGTTTCAAAAACAAAGGAAACCATGTATGCTTCTACTTATTAACCTTTTTCAAAATGCCAACAGCCCTCATGCTGTATGAGGTCTCTAAAGATTAGAAAAATCAATACAGTTCACTCACAGTTCACCAAGACATCACTGAGCTAACATATTTAGACAAAAACAAAAAGGACTAAGTTTCTCTTGTCATTTGATTTAATTTGAACTGCCTGAAATAAAAGTTTTTAAAGCATCTCTCATGTACTTGATGTCTTGCATTAAACAATCTATTAAATTCTGAACAAAAGGTTATTATCAAGTTTCCAAAAAATTTAAAAGTTAAACAGTTGTTTCAAAACCATTCAGTAGTAAATATATTTAAGAAACTAATGCTGAACCACCAAATGGGAGCCTCCTCAATTGTGTACTTGTCCCCTGAAGGGTCACAAATACTACCACAGCAACCTAGTTCACCAGATATAGCACAAGCACTCCAGGTGGAGCCTGTTATCTACACATGCAGAGGAATGGGAGGATGGAGAAGCATAGCTGGATTGGTGAAGGGTGATGAGTGTGGACAATGAGGTTAGGACCGGAAGATGATAGGGCAAGGACATAAACTCATTTTGTTTGCATATTTAAAACTGTCAATACAAATTTGACTGATGGATTAAAAACAATGGTGTTTTATCCTTCAAAGAGAACATTGAGTTCTTGGAGATTAATACTCTAATCACAGTCTTGATAATAATGTCTAATTGTGTACCACATGCTATATTACCCTAACTTTAGTCCCTCATGTAATAAAATGCATAAAATTGCCAATCTTGAGATTGAGGTCTCTAAGGATTAGCCTTGTGAGCCACAAGGGTGAAACTCATACATGAGATTAGTGTCCACTGAAAAACTTAGAAAAGATGGGAAAGATGGTTCAGGTGTTAAAGCCTGTGCCTTACAAGCAGAAGGAGCTAAGTATAGATGCTGGAATCAAATGTAAAAAGTGGGACTGAAATGGTGATGACCAGTACTTCTCACCTTGGATTGTGAAGTCTGAAGACCCAAGACCAAAGCATTGACATAGGGTTATCAAGGACAATTCCCCAAAACACCCTTGGCCCTCCAGAAGTACACAAATTCAAGTATCCTCTGGTACAAACACACAAACACACACAGACACAGACACACACACACACACACACACACACACACACACACACACACAAACACATTTGGACACACATAAAGAAAAACTTAAAGGTTGCTTTCTTCCCTGTGTCTTCCCCATGATCATAGCAAATGCATTTTCTTCTATCTGTGAAAAAAGAAATAGGGTACCACTAATTTACTCACTACCTGTGCTTGATCATAAAAATTGAAAGTTTTGCATATATAAAAAGAAAACAAGTACAGGTTTGAACATTTTGTCTCTGGTAAATTATTATTTGGCAAAATCAAGTCAGTGACTCTGTGTTAACAGTTACCACTTAAAGTGTTTATTTATTTATACTCTCAGGTCTTGATCTGAGTGAATCGCACTGGTGAGAGCACACAATGTGGAGGTAATCTGTAAAGGCTCTGGAGATTTCTGCAGTTAGCATGATTTTTGTTTCTTCAGGTTATTGGAGACAAATGCAGCTATTGAGAAATTGATGAAGTGACACATGGAACACACAGAAAATATTTTGATACATGCTGAATCTCACTTATCTGGGACAGCAGGACATGCAATGTTGCATTTGTCTGTCACCTGATTACATGGGTCCTTTGTGACCCTTTTCTCTTTTCAAATTTTCTGATGAAATCCACTTACAAGATGTCAAGTGCTGTTTACAGAATGAGCTTGTTGACACAGACATGGCACTTCCTCTCTCACAGATCAACTCATCTAGCGGCACAGACAGGAATGAACTCATGGCACCTGAGGCAGGATGAAGCGATGGTCACAACATGTTTGCATGCACTGTTTGTAACCTGGATCTGAACCAGAGGTGTTAAGTCCTAGGGTATTGTTTCTAATGTATTTTAGAGCACGTGGTATGAGCTGGTCATAAACAATGGAAATATTTTGGTGGCATCTCTAATCAGCTACAGAAATAAAAGCAGATACAGGCATGAATACACATGTGTCATATACTCATCTCTTGGATGCTACAGGTGCTTTGTGGGATGAAACTGACATTCTGGAAGACAAAACATGCTCAGGTTGATGTTTGTCTTGCTGTTTTTGAAACATCCTCTGTTCTGGTGCAGTCTGATGGGAGGCAGTGCTACTTGAGAATAAAGCAGGAAGGAGAAAGTGATAGAGATGATCTGAATGGCTGTCTTTTCCTCTTAGATAAGTGAGAGAATCATACCAGAATATTTTTTAAATGTCTACACTAATCTAAAGTAAGTGCCTTTTTCATTTCTTTCATTTTCTATTTACCATCATGAACAGTGCATTATAGGTGTGTTGAGTGGTGAGAGGTTGCCCAGGGATTAAAATCTTTGCCTCCCAAAAAGGACCTGAGTACAGATACCAGAATCCTTACAAAAATCCCAGGTGGTAATGGAGGCAGCCTACAATTTCAGGCCTGGAAAGCAGAGCCTGGTAAGCAATGAAATAAAACAATAAGGACATATATCAATGCTGGGTGATTTCTTTGTCACCCTTATACCTCCACAGGCACAATCACACACATATACATACATATACACTGAGAGAGAGAGAGAGAGAGAGAGAGAGAGAGAAACACACTTTATGAGGTATGTTGATGGACACTTTCTAAATGTTCTGTCCCATTCTGCCAAACTACAACTCTGAGAATGAATCAAGATTTATGTAAAAATGTGTAAATATGGTATATTACCACATTGACTTGTATCAGAAGCTATTTTTTCACTTCTACACTCTACATAACAAAGCTGCAAGCCAAGAGAGCAAGTCTTCTGTCTTAGTTCTTCTTCCTCTTCTACGGTCCATTTCATTGCATATGCAGTCATTTCCCTTTAAAAACTTTTCAAACACTCACTTGACTTCTGTGTCCTTGGTCCACAGCAAAGTATTTAGTGTCTATTAATACTTCATTTGATATATCAGCTTAGTTCCATAGATATTTGAGCAATTTGTTTTTATGGATACTGATCATATTTAGTGATATATCACAGCACTTCATGCTATTGTGTTGTATGCACTCAACATCTGAAAATGATTAAAGGAACAGGATCTCTCTCACTACGACACTGATAGACTTCCCAATTTTATTCTGGCAAGGCATGACATGGATTCTGTCTTGACATTGGGCTGTTATGGGTATTAAGGAAGAACTAATATTCTGACATACAAAGTGGGGGAAATCTAATGAAATGTTTTTTGCTTCTGTTGTAAAATGATGTATCACTGACAGAAATGACTGCATAGATCTCAATCATGTCCCAGACTGACAAGCAGGCCCAGCAATAGCTGATAACTTTTGTAAGCAGTGTTGAAATATATCTAACAAAGTAATTTTTCTTTTCAAGCAGCTTACATTGGCAGTGATGATAGTTTTTCATTTTCACACCTCTATTTCTGACAATATGAATTACATTTCTCTTGACTTTTCTTCACAATTTTCTAGAATGCAACACAGCTTTATGTGAAATGCAGCACATGCACACTTTGACTCTAATTACTGATTCTCAGTGCTGGGTGTGCAGCATGTGTGATTTCTTGTTGACTGTAACAAGAAAGTGTAAGTGGAGAAAAAATGCATTATTCTTCTAATTGTAGGTTCTGCATTTATTCAATAGTGAATGAAATCTAGACAGGAAAATGGTCTGGGGACAAATTTTCACAAATTGGTAACTTTCCTGACACAGGAATCTGAGGTCTAAATATCATTTACTACACACTGTACTTTAAATGTGATGGAAGGTTGTTGTGTTAGGAAGGACATGTATAATGAATACTTTGCTATCTTTGCAGCTTGGCCTCAAGAAAATACCAACATGTTCTAACCTTACTTTTGGCCACTGAGGAAATAAACAGAAACAACAACATTTTACCCAATATGTACTTGAGATTTGAGACTTTGATTGGTCCCTGTTTTCCTCACTATTCATTTAAGGATTATGTAAATGAGATTTCTGAAAATATTAATTATTTTCCTAATTATATTTGTGATTTGGGCAAATTGTGTTATGTTTTCGGGACTATCATGGAAAATATCTGTCGCATTGCAACTGATCTAGAATCAGGTCAAAATCTACAGGTGAGGTTGGGTGTCATCACTGTCTTTTTTGTTCTATAATATGACTAAGTAGAGTTAAGGTGACTGATTTTATGGATGATTCCTCTCAAAGTAGATTACTGACAAATCCTTGTTGGAAAGAACAAGAAAGCAATAAAAATGTGGGAACTTTCTAGAATATTAAGAGTAATCATTAAATTGTGTAAGTTCTTGTGAGAAATAAATGATTAAGAATGAGGTAAAGACATTGCTATTCTCATGAAATAAAGATAATTTTAATAAAAATCCAGATGTAGCATTAAGGAAGATATAATTTCTCTTCTACTTGAGTATCATGGGTTCTCTTTTTTTAAGATCACCTTCAGGCCATTTCATCCCATTCTGAGAGACCATGACGATTTCCTCATCTGTATCAAATAGCACGAAGGGACATATTTCTCCCTCTTGCCATGGTCTCCCTGATGATTCATTTTGAATGGACCTGGATAGGGCTGGTCATCTCTGATGATGACCAGGGTATCTAATTTCTGTCAGACTTGAGAGTGCAGATGCAAAATAACAGAGTTTGTTTAGCCTTTGTGAATGAGATTACAGAAAACATGAACTCATACCAAGCATGAGCTGAAAAGTATTATAACCAGATAATTACTTCATCAGCAACTGTTGTTATTGTTTTTGTGGACATGGACTCCTTTCTAGCAGTGAGCATTAGAATATGGGAATGCTTGGGAATGTAGAGAATCTGGGTCACCAACTCACAATGGAATGTCAGCACAAGGAAGAGAGCTTTCACCCTTGACTCATTCCATGGGAATTTCATTTTTTCACATCACCACAGAGAGATTTCTAGTCTGAAAGATTATATCCCAATGTTGAACATTTATACAGAGCCACGAGACATTTTTTGTCAAAATTGGGGTGGATGTATTTTAACTGTTCACTATTTGAGTCTGATTGTGAAGCACTGAGCAACTCCTCATCCAACATGTCCTTGGAATGGTTAGCACTGCACAGTTTTCACATGGCTCTGAATGATGAGTATTATGATTTATACAATGGTGCATATGCTGTGACCCATGCAAGACATCAAATGCTTCTCCAACACGTAGACACACAGCCAGCAGATGATATAAAAACAGGATAGGTGCTTGCAGGTATAGGGGGAATATTCTCATGGATGTGACACCTTATATGTAGACCAATAAGCTCAGTCCCAGGTGTTACCCATTCTCTTAACAACAATTTATTTTCCAATTTGTCACTGCCTTAGATGTGACATTCCATGTGCATGCACCATGAACCAAAATTAAGAGGAAAGGCCATAGTTTTAAATGATGCACAGTGATAAAAATCAATATTTTGTCAATAAATTTGTAAGTGAGCAAATAAGATATCTTGATTTCTGGGAGAACAGAAAGCAGGTGAAGAAGAAATAGAGTCTCCAGGAGTGGACTCAAGGAGTCCTGTCAACACTATGCATACTGAGGTCCTGGTTCTCGTGGTTGTTGCTCTTAGGACAGTCAAAACACAGGATGTTAAAAGTGATCTCTATCTTATTTGATGAGTATTTGATGTCCATTTGGGGGATTTTCTCCCCTAAATTCTGATACTGGAAAACAAAATGGTATTTAAAAATTGTTCATTCTACTTTATTTATTTCAACTCATTGATTACCTGAAGAAGTGACAATTTTGAAAAATATTTTATTAATATAAATTTTATTAATACAAATATGTTGAGATAACAGAAAGGAGAGAGAGAGAGAGAAATAGAGATAAAATGGTCTCTTCCACAAGTGTCCTAAGTGCAGCACTAAAGAGACTATGGTGTGCTGAGCCCTAAACAGGGCATCAAAATAATGGCTCAAGGAAACCTGTGTACAAGGAGGCAATAGAATACAAGTGAATGATTGGAGGAGTAGTACTGCCAAACAATCGCCTCTGTTCATCCCAGTGCTACCATTAACGATGATTTCAGTGGTGCTATGTGAGAGTCCACTAGATGTCCACACAGCTGAACTATCAGCATTTCCTTATGCAGGAGGTAGTATCTTAGGAGACAGTGTCCCATCCTATGATACTATTTGAGACCAATGCCTGCCAGTGGAAGTGGAACACATTAGTCAACAAGTTAGTCCACTTGTCAACTTTTTATGCATCAAGAGGTGTCCAGACACACTTGCCAGAGTAGGTGTCCAGGGTGGACCCGTGTAGATCACTCCTTTTCTAGAATGGGCCTAGAGCAAGAGAGACTCTGGCTAGAACAATATATCATGGTGCGGAATTGGAGTTATTTACTGTATATAGTAGGGGGTGACAGATTAATTCTTCATAATTTTATGTGAAAGTTTCAACTAATAAAAAATAATTTATGAAGAAGTCTAGTCAATGTTATTTTAAGAAAAACTTTCAAATAACAGGAAGGTGAAAGATGATTTTTTTTTTGTCTCCAAAACAAAGAAGTTGGTTTTTCCCTTCTACCATGTGGGTACCTTGCATCCAATTCAGATTGTAAGCCTTTCCAAGATATGGGTAATTTCAGCTATCCATGAGTCATCTGGCAAAATCTAAAGTTATAAGTTACATAAATTACAATATAAAGGAAGGATTATAGAAATGACCCTGATTCATTATTATAGCCCATGTTTTGTGCTCAAATTTTTGCCTCTTTTAGATTGAAGCTGTTCTGAAGAACCTGTAGTTCACTAATCCTGTGGGAGAACTGGTAAGCATGAATCAGAAGCAACACTTGAATGCAGAGTATGACATTCTCATCAACTGGAATTTTCCACTAGGTCTTGGAATAAAAGTGAAAATAGGACAGTTTTCTCTATATGTTCCAAATGGGCAGCAATTGCATTTATATGAAGACCTGATGGGTGGGCCATGGAGGGTGTACAGGTGAATTGAAATCATTTTCCGTAAAGGAATTCTATGGCATACTGTGTTATTTTTCCCAATATAGCAAAATCATTCATAGATTTTCCTAAATTTATTCCATATAATTTATTTAATATTTTATTATCTTTGATGCTTCCATACATCGATACAATGAACTTCAATAATTTATTCTTTGTCCCAACTGACCCCATCTCTGCTCCATCTTGTCCTGGTTTCCTTTTTCCTGACAGTTTCCATCCTTTCATGTCTTTGTGTATGTGTAGTCCAATGAGTTTCATCTGGGTTGCCTGCATTCACATATGACTGAGAACTTCCTGGAATATGGAGGATGTATTAGTGGGTACACCATTGAAGCATGTGATTTCCTTTCCACCCAGACAGCACTCCTGTCAGTGGTCTCTCGGAGATGGCTGGTTACTCATGTGACTTTCCAATAAGACAATGTAGTTATGAAAAGAAGAGGTTAAATTCCAATCTTTTGTTAATATACAACTTCTCTTTCTCAGATTCGCTCCTCTGTGTGCAGTGTACCTTGCAAGCCTGGTTTGAGGAAGTTCCATCTAGAGGGAAAGGCTACCTGCTGCTTTGAATGCTCCCCCTGTCCAGAGAATGAAATTTCCAATGCAACAGGTAACTCCATGTCTTTGAGAAAAGTTCTTCATCTTCAGTGTGCTCTTATAGCAGGACTAGCACAATTGTGATATCCAACATAGTACAAGTGGTGCAGAATTCTACCACTGAGCATGTTGTATGTCTTTTCTCAACAGATAAGAGGAGGGAAATCAGCACAAAAAGATGTCAACTGGGGGTATGATATTAACAGCACCTTTCCTTGTCTTGCATCTTTAACATTTCTACCACCTTCTCTTTCACAATTCCCCAGATTTTGGGATAGAAAGACATAAGGACATACACATTAGGGATGAACCGTCTGCCCACTTATTTTCTGCATTCCACTCTGGAGAGATTCTCTACTTTAATGCCATGGTCATATTCATTTTATTGTCATTTAAACATCTAGTCACACACTGTAGGTTAAATGACTTTAATACCTATTGTAACATATTATTCTTAACATAAAATATTTAAGCAGCATCATATGCTTTCATTGAAAAGATACTCAAAGGTAGATGCAATAAAAGTAGGAAACCACAGTGAAGGAGGGGTCAATCACCCATTTGCAAAATGGTTACTTATTATCTGCCAGACTATATGCCCTCCCCTTCTGATGAGATCACACCCCCTCAATTGTACATGATCAGGAACGAAAAGTCTGTGAACTTAACCAGATGTCTCATTGCTTACTCTCAGTCCTTGATGGAAGCCTATTTTGTCTGCTGTTACATTATCTCTGGCCAGAGGGTGACATCCAATACCCATCAGGATGGAGTGAAAGGCATTGCAGGAACAGCAAAACCACAAAAGAAAATCAACAAAGTATAATCCAGAACTTCAGAGACTCTATATCAACCACCTAGAACTAGGAGAGCCTAATCTCTCCCCATCCTGAAGCTCAGGGAAATTTGCGGAAGAGGGGGTGGTAAGAGTGTAAGAGCACAAGGATGGGAGGAGCAATGATATGCAAGATACTCCACACAAGTTAGGGCCAAAGCAATCATAATTGGACTTTACATGCCCTGCGCAATGTCCAACACACTATTGTCCCCACAAAGTCTAGCATTTGCTAAAAGCACCAAGATCCTTGGAGGCAAGGGATTGACAGCCAAAATAGTGTTCCTATGCTTAAGGGGAACATGGGAAAGGGTTCAGGGAAATGCCGCTGGGTCCTTGTATGTCATCGGAGAGGAGGACCCAGAGGACAGTCAGGCATGCACATTAAAGGATTCTATGGGGATTGGGGGAGGGGAGGCACTGGGGAGGGGTGAGGGGAGGGCGAGCAGAGGGGTGGGGGGAGGAGAAGGGAGGGAGGGAACCGGTGTACCTATTAAGTTTGTATGAGCAGAGATAATAAAAAAAAGAAAAGATACTCAACACTTATTATCATAATTTGCAAATTTTCAATGTATTACTACATTAACTTTACATATGAACACAAAACAACTAAGTAGAAAAGAATATGATGAATATTATTTAAAGGATGGAACAGATATACATACTTGTGTGTTTCCCAAGGAAATAGAAAACATGGGAGCCTAAAATTGTGAATAGTGTTAAGTTTCTAGATGGAAAAGCCCAGGACTGGAAGGATATTGTCATTCCTCACATCCAGCTGATTTTGATTCATTAATGATCACCATAGTGCAGAAGAAAATTCATGGGGTGGCATTTAAGTCACCATTGTTTTTATGGTGGGTAGGGTAGTTTTGCAAGGATCTTAACAATCTGTATTTGTCAAGATATTTTCTTAATGATTTCTTGTCCACATGCTCATTCATATGAACAAATGATGATAAAAATAGAATTCAATGAAATGTGTAGATATTATTTGAATGACAATTCAATATGCAGAAGCATGTACTCCATGGAGATGGTATTATCAGTAGAGCTTTGGGATCACTGATCATGAGGCCTTTAATATTAGTAATAGATTTTTGGCTCCTTATTTATAGATAAAGGGAGGAATATTTCTTTCCTTATGCTATCACATAAGTTCACAGCCACAGGATACCCTCAACATCATTAGGAAAGATGGGGTTCACCAGCCAGAACCAGATTTCTCTGTGAAATTCAATTATGCCATCAAATAACTATATGTATAGAAGTTAGGCTTTGTAAGTCACTTGTGTGCTCAAATTTTTTATATTATCATACAAGCATTTTCTGCTGAGTCAAGGTAACAAACATCCTGTATGAGTATGTTAAAAATATGCTGGTTTTGGATTTGTTTACCATAAAATTGTGAACAGAAAAAATTGGGACTCACTGTGCTAAGACAATCTACTGAAATTCATCTTCAAAGAAAGAAACAAGAAAGGCAATCAATGTATTACCACAATTAAATATTGCACAGTGACTAAGAGAGAAACATTATGTGTTGGTGACATTTTGCTTTTTGCCTCAGGGATGGATCAGTGTGTGAGGTGTCCAGATGATCACTATGCAAATACAGAGCAGACGCTCCGCCTCCTTAAATCAATGTCATTTCTGGCTTACAAAGAACGCTTGGGGACGTCTTTGGCCTGTATGGCCCGGGATTCTCTGCACTCACAGTGCTTGTTCTTGGGATCTTTGTGAAACACCAAGACTCTCCCATTTGAAGGTCAATAACCACACTCTCAGCTACAACCTACTCATCTCTGTGGCCTTCTGTTTCCTCTGCCCTTTGCTCTTTGTTGGACATCCCAACACATCCTCCTGTATCCTTCAGCAGATCACATTTGGAGTTGTGTTCACTGGGGTTGTGGTCACTGTCTTGACCAAGACAATCACTGTGGTTGTGGCCTTCAAGCTTACTGCTCCAGGAAGAAAGATGAGTTGGCTGCTGGTCTCAGGGACACCCAACTACATCATCCCCTTCTGCACCCTGATCCAACTCATTCTCTGTGGAGTCTGGCTGGGAACATCTCCTCCCTTTGTTGATATAGATACACACTCTAAACATGGCCACATCATTATCATGTGTAACAAAGGCTCAGCTACTGCCTTCTATTGTGTCTTGGGGTATTTGGGCTCTCTGGCCCTGGAGAGCTTCAGTATGGCTTTCAATGAAGCCAAGTTCCTGACCTTCAGCATGCTGGTGTTCTGCAGTGTGTGGGTCACCTTCCTCCCTGTCTACCTCAGTATCAAGGGGAAGGTCATGGTGGTTGTGGAAGTTTTCTGTATCTTGACATCCTGTGCAGGCCTGCTAGGGTGCATTTTTGCCCCAAAATGCTATGTTGTTTTGCTAATACCACACAGAATTTCAGTGAAAAATTCAAAACTTAAAAACAATCTTGACCCCTCTTAATATCTTAAAATTTAAAGAATTTGAGTAAAATTACTGTAAAGCCAGAATGTCAGGCTTCACAAAATTTGTTCTCAAATATTATGTGATAATGTTTATTGTTGATATATGACTCATACTGGTTCCTAGAGGATGTTTGCATAGTGGTTTTGATATTGTTACTTTCCCAGTAGTTTCTATACTAATTTTTCTCCCATCAGTAACATCACATGGACGAGTTTTGGAAAAAGTGAAAGGGTTTTGTTTATTCTCCTAACTGTAAGGTGTCCCTAGTAATCCAGACTCCATCTTTGAGGATGATGCAGAAAGGTGACAAATTTGATTGTAATGCAGTTTAACTGCTGAATGAAAATTGAATACACAGATGCAGATGCATAATATTCCTCTTATAGTCTAACAAGTACCGTTTTGTTTCTAAAGGGAAAAGGAAATTCCTAAAAATGGAATTTCAACAGTCTCTCAGGGGGAAGAGAGGGCAGTTAGTTAATGAAGCCTGAGGTATAAGAGACATACAAAGAAAATAATGCATAAAGAATATTGTACAATGGAGGATCACTATGTAAAGACCGTACGATTTTTACCCATTTTGCAATGCACACTGAGAATGTTAGGATTAGAGAATTTCATGATTAATATTTCATTCCTTTTTTATCTTTTTACCGCTAATACAAACTTAACAGGTACACCAGTCCCCTCCCTCCCTCCACCTCCGCCTGACCCCCCTGCTCATCTCTCCACTCACCCCTCCCTCCCCGTCCCCTGTGCCTCCCCCCAATCCACGGAGCATCCTTTAATATGCATGCCAAACTCTCCTCTGGGTCCTCCTTTCCCATGAGGTGCAAAGACCCAGGGGCATTTCCCAGAACCCTTTCCTGTGTTCCCCTTAAGCTTAAGAACACTATTGTGACTGTCAGTCCCTAGCCTCCAAGGATCCTAGTGCCTTTAGTCCATGCTAGACTTTGTGGGGTCAATAATGTGTTGGACATAATGCAGGTCATGCAAAATCCTATTATGATTGCTTCAGCCCTAACTTGTGTGGAGTATCTTAAATGTCATTACTCCTCCCATCCTTGTGCTCTTACACTCTTACCGCCCCCTCTTCTGCAAATTTCCCTGAGCTTCAGAATGGGGAGAGATTAGGCTGGCCCAGTTCCAGGTGGTTGATATAAATTCTCTGATGTTCTGAATTATGGTTTGTTGATATTTTTTCCGTTTTGCACCTGCAATGCCCTTGGCTCCATCCTGATGGGTATTGGATGTCACCCCTGGCCAGAAATAAAAAACCTGCTAAATTAGATTCTTGTTCTAAGAATATATTCAAAGGTAGATGAAATAAAAGTAGGAGACCGCGGAGAGAGAGGGGTCGATCACCCATTTGCAAAATGTTTACTTTCTATCTGGCAGCCTATATGCCCTCCCCATCTTGTGAGATCATACCCCATCAGTTGCAAATGATAAGAGAGGAAAGTCTGTGAACTTAACCAGATGTCTCGTTACTTACTTGCAGTCCTTGATGGAGGCCTATTTTCTCTGCTGTAACATGGTCCCCTCTCTCCTTGTTTCTGGTGCTGTCTTCCTTCCCCATCCCTCCTGTTTATAATCTTTACAATTAACCTAGATGTCAAATGAATGAGTTTAAGTTTGTGGGAAATTCTGTATAATGTTAAGAGAAATGACATGTCTCAAAGCTGATGGTGGGTAAGACTGTTCAATGGACTGGGATTTGATACTAAAGAAAAAGGAGAAAATGTGTTGAGCACCCCAAAGCACCCTTTGTCCTTATCAAATGCACATGCCATGTACCAGCTACATCAAATTCCTGCTGCCCTGCCTTTCCTATCATTTTGGATAAAATCCTGAAATTGTAAGCCAAGCTAGATTTTTTCTTTCCTTAACTTGCCTCTGTCATATGTGTTTACCCAGAATCAAGGACAGTGAATTAGAAGCAATGTACTGAGAAAGAATAGCTTATGTGGTGAACTTGTCAAGGCTGAAATCATGCTGAAAATGTTTTGACACAAACTTTATATGCAAAGAAAGCCATAGTTCAAAACAAGGACACCATTCCACATTGATTCATCTGATATTTTTAAAATTAGCTCACTCATTACATGTTTACTTAGTGCATGGGAGAAAATAAAAACATTTGGCAAACATAAAACTTCTCTTGTCACAGTGAATTATATTCGAATTCAGGTGCTCTTAGTCCTCTGGAAATAATCACTGATGGTCAAAGCTGGCCAGAATAAGTGGACCTTATGGTATCAGGGGTACCCTGAGGTAAGTAACATGGGGGAAAAAACAAGAAATCCATCCAATTTGTAAATATTTTAAATTAAAAAAAATCTATTTTCTAAAGATATTTTTGGGTCCTACATAAAGTTTTATTTCTTATGGACTTGTAAAGGAAAGGGAAAAGGGGGGAGGAAGCAATGTGATCCAGGGAGGGGTGGATGGAGAGAGGGGAATGGGATATTATCAACTTTGTATGAGTGGAAGAAATAAATAAAAATAAATAAAAAAGTTTCCTTACTTTTTAAGAATGTAAAACTCCTTGTGTCTTTGTATAATAAACTGAATCCATTTAAAAAAAAGAAAACCAGCTGAACACTAAGAACAAAAATAAAAATTATATTTTATTTGGTTATAGAAATGAGAGAGGGAGCGATAGAAAAGAGAAATAGAAAGAGAGAGAGTAGGTATGTGCCATAGCACATATGTAGAGGTCAAATGACAACTCTCAAGTGTCAGCTCTCTTTTTCAACATGTGAATTGTAGGGATTGAATTCAGATGGCAAGGTTCATACACAGGAGCCATTACACTCTGAGACATATTATCAGCCACTACTTTGTTCTTAAGGGGGAAGTTGGGGCACATACTGCTTCTGTTACTCATTTATTGCAATGGAGACTCCAACTTGTGTTTCTTCAGTATGACAAGCTGTCTCAAGTCCAGCATGAAAAGATCGTGAACTCACTGACCATAGATAGCATAACACCTCCAGCAGTGTGGGTTAAGTGGTCTACTCTCCTCTCAAAAAGATTTATTGTGCAATTTGTTTCTATTTTATTTTTTCTCTTTATTTCTTATTTAATTTGATTTCCCTCTTTTACAAGCAAAGTGAGCAATTGCCCTTGTCCCACTTTTCCCTCCTTTCTCCCTCTCTATTTCCTTTCCCACCCTCCCTACACTTCATCAATCCATCCCACTCCCTCCTAAGCTCCTGTCTGTTTTCTTCTGTGGGCCTTAGGTTTTCTTTCAAATGTCTGCTCTAGTTGGGGCTCAGGCCTCTGCACAGGTAAGTGTCCTTTCTTTAGGTAGATCCACTGATAGGGACACTGCCCTTCGCATGTCTATCCCTAACCAACATGTGCATGTAATTATTTCTCCTGAGATACTCTCTAGTCTATGGAGGAATATTAAAAATCTTTCTTTCTTTCTTTCTTTCTTTCTTCTTTCTTTCTTTCTTTCTTTCTTTCTTTCTTTCTTTCTTTCTTTCTTCCTTCCTTCTTTCCTTCCTTCCTTCCTTCCTTCACACATTTGTAATAAATAAGCAAACAAAAATAAATAAATAAATGTATTAAAAATAGGATTCAGTTCCCTTTCTTTCTGGAGCATACTGCTACTGTGGCCCAGCCCCACAATCCACAAGTTGGTAGGCTCCATCTCCCACCTAAGCTCACCTATCCTCCTCACTTCCTAAGAATCCATGCCTTCATCCAAACCTGCCCTTGCTAATCATTAAAAAATTCTTCAAGAATTTAATCAAGACGATGGAAACCACAGGCCTCAGACCAGCAGACCAAGTCCATACAAAAGAAGAGAATTTTTGCACTTAATCCCCCAACATTTTTATTTCTTTTTAATCTGAAATAAATGTCACCATAGCTTAAGATTTCCATACAGCATACACAAAGTCCCATATACCCACCCCTTCAGGATCTTATTCACCCTCACATATCCCTAACAATTTAAAAGATGCCAAATCCTACTCAACTTCAACCCCTGGATAATATACCCACAATATTTTATCTTCTTAAAGCTGTTAGGATGCTTAATCCAAACATCACATAATAAACCCTGATGCCTAATCTTCATCCACATATTGGGCCACAAAATGAATCTGCACATATACAGGAAAGTTGAAATCATAACCTGAACCTTTCAGACCACCATCAGCTAAAGCTGGACATCCAAAACACAACAAATAACAAAAATACACTAACTGTTGGAAATTAAACATTATGATGCCGAATGAGAAATGGGTTCAGAAAGAAATCAAAAAGGAAATTCAAGATTTGCTAGAACCGAAGGATAATGAAAATAAAACATATCAACATCTCTGGGACACAATAAAAGCCCTCCTAATAGGTAAGTTTATATCTCTTAATGCCTATACCAAAAAAATGGAAACATTACAAGTAAATGACAAGGAATGATTTTTGGGGGGGAGGTGGGAGGGAGAGGACAGGGATACCTATTGCTGTTGTATGATTGGGAAAAAAATAAAATGTGGGAGAAGAAAGGGAGAAAAATAACTTATCAATGAGCATAAGCTTTAGAGACACAAGAATAATCCAGTCCAAAAAGCAGTAGAAAAGAGATTAGAAAAATCAGGGTAGAAATATCAGAAATATATGAGATAAAACAGATGTCCATTAGATAACCCACCAATAATGTTAATCCCTTCTCCCTATACTCCAGATGTTAAAAGCTTTCACCCCTGCCTCCAAGTCAGAGAAATTTTCATGTGGAGGAAAATTCGATTCTCCACTAGCTGGAATTTTGGAGGAGCTTCAGTCTTCATGGATGAAGTCTGGGTTCCTGTTTTATCTCCCTTCACACCCACCAGTGTTTCCTTCTTTTTCTTTCTTCCTTTCTTCCTTTCCTCCTTTCTTTCTTCCTTTCTCCTTCTTCTTCCTTCCTTCATTCCTTCCTTCCTTTCTTCCTTCCTTCCTTCCTTCCTTTCTTCCTTTCTTTCTTTCTTTCTTCTTCTTCTTTCTTTCTTCTTTCTTTTCTTTCTTTCTTTCTTTCTTTCTTTCTTTCTTTCTTTCTTTCTTTCTTTCTTTTCTTTTTTCTTTCTTTCTTTCTTTCTTTCTTTCTTGTCTTTTACTTTTAATTATTCTTTCTTATTCTTTTCCTAATCATACAAGCGCAATAGGTACCCTGTCTTTGCCCTTCCCCCTTCTCAGTATTTCCCGCTTGCACTGTCCCCCATTCCCCTCTCCTTTCAACCCCCTTCTTCTCTCTCCCTCTCCCAGTGCCTCCCTCTTCCCTCCTCGCATCAACTGGGGCATCCTTTTCTGTGAACTTGAAATCTCCACCTGTGTACTCCATCCATGTGAGGGTTCAAGACTCAGTGGCAAAGCCTGGAAGCCCCTTTTGGTCTCTCCATTAGTATGCTAACTCTTTTATGACTGTTAACCCCTTACCTCTAAGAATCCTACTGCCTGTAGTCTTCTCCTGTGGGAACCAGTTCCCACTCATGCACTCATTCACTTACTCAAACACACAGCTGCTGGCTGTGATGAAAACAGGTTCCAGCCTTCCCCACCTCCGCCTCTACCCCCAGAGACTCAGCACAGGACGGGGAGATTGTCAGAAGCAGATCAAAGTTTATTGGGGGGAGAAAAGGAACTTTTATAGACAAAGTCACCAAGGCGTGAAATGGGCATCCAATTGTGTCACAGGTCAACACATCTTACAGGTACTAATGGTCAAGTTCAATGTCACTCAGCACAGGGGGCAGGTAAATACCTGAAAGCCAATTAGAGCTCTCTGTGAAGTGATCAGGTTATTTGCCCTCAGCACCATCTTTAGTCCCATGTGCTCGGCCATGCCCTGAGGCAAATCCTGGGTGGGCCCAACATTCTCCCCTGTAATCCAAGATACACTTTGAGGGGCCTTGACATGTCAGCAATTGTGCAGGTCAGGCTGCTGTAGCCCTAACTTGTGTGGAGTAACTTGCATATCATTGTTGTTCCCAGTCTTTAGGCTCTTACAATCTTACTGCCCTCTCTTCCTCAAGATTCTGTGAGCTTTATGATGTAGAAAGATTTGGATGGTCTGGATTCAGGTGATCAATGTAGGGTCTTGGGTGTTCTGAATTATGGTTGGTTGTTGTTTCAGTTTTGTTTTCTTGCAATGCCCTTGGTTGCATTCTGATTTATATTGAAGATCACTTCCTAATACACAGAAAACTGTTTAAATGTAGATTCTAATATAAGAAGAAACTCAAAGTTAGATGGAAGAATTAGAGTGTAATATAACAGTGTGTGTGGGGGGGTCAGTGTCCCCCTCGTTGGATGGTTATCATCTATCTGACATTGCTATATTCTCTCTGATTGTTGAGATCAAACATGTTCAGTGTCAGTGATGAAGAAGGGAAGTGAGCGTGAGCAGCACCAGATGTCTTACTATTTACATGCAATAATCAAAGGTGACCTATTTTCTCTACTGAAGCATGATTCCTTATCTCTTTTTTGGGGGGGCCCTATTTTCCCCTTCCCTCCTGTTTATAATACTTTGAGATTATAGTAGGTAATACAGAGATTTATCTTTTAATATGTCATTAAGTGTGTTTAGAAGTAGGACCCACTTTTAGAAAGAATATACAGTGTCTAACTTCTGGGTCTGGGATACATCTCTCAAATAATTTTTTCTAATCCCATCCATTTCCCGCCAAATTTCACTAAATTATTTTTTTTGATGAATCGTAGTATTCCATTGTGTAAATGGGCACCATTTTCATTATCCCTTCATAAACTTTTGGGCATTTGGGATTATTCATGATTCTCTTATAATAAATAATGTTGCAGTGAACATGGCTCATTGTGCTTATGTCACTGTAAGCATTTTCTGCATTTTGGTTGATCATTCCCAGAAATGGTATAGCAGGGTCATATGGCATTTCAATCTTTATTTTTTTTTTTAGAAATGCCAAACTGATTGCCAGAGGGGTTGTATAAAAAGGGTATTTTATTTTTTTAGGGGTTATAGTAAATGGTATGGTTTCTATCAAGGCTTTTTTTCACTTCTGTCATTCTGGTATATCAGGACAGCATCTGATTTTTGCACATTTATTTTTGTATCCTGCCACCCTCTGAACTTCTCAATTAGTTCCAGGAGCTTCCTTGTGGAGATTTTGGGATCACGCAGGTATAAGATCCTGTCATCTGCAAATAGGGCTAGCTGATTTTTCTTGCCGATTGCATCCCTCCTATGTCCCTTTCTTTTCTTCTTATGGCTTCAGCTCAAAGACTTCAAGTACAATATTGAATAGAAGTGGTGAGACGTGGACGCTTTGTCTATTTTCCTGATCGCAGTGGGAAATGATTTCCAATTGTTCCCCATGAGCATAATCTTGCTTGTGGCTTGTGTATCTAGTTTTATATATTGATTAAGGTTTTCCTTCCCATCATACTGTCTATCGCGTTTGGCTCCTAAAAGGGCTGGGATCTTGTCCAAAGCTTTTTCTGCATCTATCAGAGGAGTATCATGTGGTCTTTGGGACTTTGCTACTAGTTTACATATGTGAATTAAATTATTGATTTGTGTTATGTTGAACAACCTTGTGTGCCGGGGATGAGCTACTTTGTCCCCATGAAGGATCTTTTATTAATATGTTTTGAATCTATGCTAAGAACTGTTGAGAATCTTTGTGTCTGTGTTCATCAGGGAGGATCGGACATCTAGTGTTCTTTTTAAATGGAATTCTTTATCGGTTTTGGGATTAAGGACGTATTAGCTTCATAGAGGAATTTGGTGTGTTCTTCCTTGTCTATTTGATGGAGCAGTTTAAGGGAGATTGGGGTATTAACTCCTTAAATGTCTTGAGAACTATGTGCTGAATCATCTTGTCCAGGACATTTTTTGGTGGGACAATTGAGATTACTTCTTCAATTTCTTATATGTATAGGACTATTTAAATTAATCACAACTCCTGATTCAAGTTAGGTAATTGTGTTTAATTTAGAAATTATCCATCTCTTTTTCGTTTTGTCAAACTTCACCGAGTATTAAGTTTTGAAATATGATGTTTATAATTCTGGATGTCTTGTTATTAGTGTGCTACTCCATGTTCATTTCTTATTTTGTTACTTTGGTTTCTCTCTCTTGCTTTTGGTTCATTTAGCTAGGGGTTGTATCAACTTTTTTTTCAAAACGAAACCAGTTTGTTGACTGGTGTTTTTTCTATCATTTTCTTAATCTCGATTTCAGATATTTCGTCTCCCCCTTTTATTTTTTTTGCTAATCTCCTCTCTTCTACTCTTTGGGATCAGATGTGCTCTCAGTTTCTCTAAAGATTTTTAATGCATTGTTAGTTTTGTTCTTCTGATTCTCATTTTTTGCTGTACGGCATAAAGAGCTATGAACTTACCTTTAGGACAGCTTTCATTGTGTCCCAGGAGATTTGGTAAGTTGTATTTTCATTATATTCGTTAAAGGAATCTTGTATTTCCTTTTTACTTTCTTCCTGAATCCAGTTCATTCAGCATCATATTGTTAAGGTTTCAGAGTTAGTGTATTTCTTTTTTTTTCTTTTTGTTTTTGTTGTTTTGTGGATGTGGTCCAGCTTTAGACCATGTTTGTTGATAGCTGCCCATGTTAAATTCTTATACTTTTTTGTCCATGTGTAGATTCATTTTGTGGCCAATAAGTGGTGATTATTTTGGAGAAAGTTCCATGTGCTGCTGAGAAAATTGTGTATTCTTTGGTGTGTGGGTTGAAAAGTTAAGGAGATCTTTAAGATCCATTTCTTCGGTGTTGGATTAAGTTCAAAGTGTCTCTATTAAGCTTTTGATCTGTTGATCTATTTCTCATGTTGAGAGCGCGGTGTTGCAGTCCCAGTAATAATCATTTGGTTTGTTGATTTCTTGCTTTAGATGGCCTAGGGTTTCTTCATGAATGTGAAGGGCCCCGTATTGGTTGCATTATCTGTTCAGTATTGTGACGTCTTCTGGTCATTGTACTGTGACTAAATTAGTATCCCTCCGTGTCTCTTCTAATTTCTTTGTTGAATGTCCCCTTTTTTGATAACATAATGGTCTACCCCTGCCTGTTTTCTGCTTACTATTAAGCTGTAGAATTGTTGACCAGCCTTTCCTTTTTAGGGATGCCTATCTTTTGGGTTTGAGCTGGGTTTCTTGCAGGCAGGCAGATGATGGAGTGTGATTTTTAATCCAAATTTGTACTCTGTGTCTCTTGATCGGTGATTAATTCCATTAACATTTTAGGTTATAATGGAGAAACTAATTTACTTCCAGACCATTCTTTGTTTAGTAGTTTAAAAGTATATTGTTTCGCTTTTAATGGGTTTATTACTTGCCTTCTGTGCTCTGGATATGATGTTTTTTCTTCACCGCCTTGCGTATCATTTCTAGCATTTTGAAGGTCTGGTTTGGTGGAATGTATCCATTCAATGTGTCTTTGTGCTGGAAGATTTCTTCTTTCTCCCTCGATTCATGACTGATAGTTTTGGAGGATAAAATCAGAGGGTGACATTTTTGTCATTTCAATATGAAGTTATGTCTCTCCAAGCTCTTCTTCGCTTTTACTTTTGACTGAGAATGTCATTTGTTCTTTTAATAGGTTTATCTTAAAAGTAGTGGACTTTGTTTTTTCTCACTTGAAGATCTCATGCACCAGTCTTTATCTTTGCATGTGGAGTGTTTTTAACTATATTGCCGTGGCGAGCTTCTGTTTTAGGTCATATCTGTTGGTGTGTGGAATGCTCTTGATATGTATGTGCCTTCTCTTTTTTTTGATGAGAAAGTTTTCCTTATGATCGTTTGAAAAATTTCCTCAGGCGTGGTATTTTGAGATTCTTGCTCTGGTATTCCATGCCTTCGCACAAGTAGGCTTCTTCAGGGTGTCCCCCATATCCCTGGATATTTATCTCAAGTATGTTTTGGCTTTAAACAACCTCTTTCCATTTGTGCTGGTTAGTTCTTCCCACTTATCTTCAAGTCTGAATTTGTTTCTGCTTACTTAGTCTGATGATAAGACTCTCTGTGGAGTTCCTGGCGTTGAAGATCAAACTGTCTTTTCGCTCAGTTTTAAACTCGTTTCGAGTTGTTTTAACGGCTATATGCCGTTTTTTTTCTTGCACTGTTTTTTTTTCTCAATCCTCAAAATGTCTGTGTGTTCCTCTTCAAACGCGATTGATTTGATTATTTCATTCCTCCGGATTTCCCTCTTCATTAGATTGAACATGGCAATGATCATATTTGAAAGTCGTTATCCGTCAGGCTTCATGGCCCATTTTCATGGCGTGGTTCTGGTTGGCAGTCTAACATTATGGGATAATTCCTTCAGTGGGCGATTTGTTTAGTTGAATATTTGTTTCTCCTGGATTTGCTCTTTGACTCTTGGCATTGTTCGTTTTAACTCTTAAATTTCTTTCAATTTCGGTTGCGTTTTTCACTAAAACTGAAGTATTCGGCTCTCGATGGATGGGGGAGGCGGGGGTCCCTTGGTCTGCCTGGGTTTCTTGGGATGCTGGGGCCGAGCTTACCTAGGTCTGGCAAGCTTGACCGCAAGCGCGTTCTGGTGGCGGAGTGGGGGAAGGGAGGATGTTGTAGCATCGGCGGGGGGATTGCTATTTACTTGGGGTTAGCTGGGGCTTGTGCTGGGCGCATGCGGGGGTGTCCTCCTCCCACTCCTTTCCCGGCTCCGCTGCTGGCGGCAAGATGGGTCCTTGAGCTGCCTGGGTTCTGGGGGTGGGCGTTGCGGGCGGAAGGGTAAAATTTTTTCTTCTCTGATGGTGACGGATTCTTGGGGACTTCCATTTGTATGGTGCTGGTGTACTGGTCTCCAGTATGATGCTGTTTAAGTTGACCCACCCATAATTTATGTACTGTTTTAAATTAATTTATGGAGACTGAAACAAGCAGGATGCTGGGGGGCTGGGCTGAATGAACGCTAAGCTTTAAGGTATGAGGTTATTATGTGGTGTGAGTGTAAATGGGACATGATTGCTGACACTTTGTGTGCATGGCCACTTGGTCAATTTGCACCAGCAGTTTGGGTTGGCAGGGCCTGATTTTTATTTATTTTGAGAGAGAGCAAGGAGATAGGGAGAGATAGAGATAGAGGACAGACAAAAACCAAAACAGAGAGAGAACAGTCATATGTGTGTTGCCTAGGGGAGTCAGGTGCGTTTCAGAAAACAAAATGGATCCTCTAACCTCTTCATTATTTTTAAAAACTGTAGTGAAGACAGGATTTCCTATGAAGTGATGGTGATATTATGTATTACAGGGCATGAGAACGGAAAACGCAGCTTACATTTTCAATTCTGTTGTCATTTAAGCATTACATATCCTTAAATACAAAAGTAGGGCATCACAAGAACATGAGAGATACTGCGGTGAAACAAAAATTGAAGGACCCAAGTTCAGATCCTCAGACACTATTTGAAATACAGTGTTTAATATGAACAACAAAAATAAAAGTCTCTTTTTAATTTAATCAACGACATATTATTTATGTTTACAAACAAGTTTCAAAAAGCAAAGGAAACCATGTATGCTTTACTTATTAACATTTTAAAAATGCCAACAGCCTCATGCTGTATGAGGTCTCTAAAGATTAGAAAAATCAATACAGTTACTCCCCGTTCACCAAGGACATTGAGCTACCTTATTTAGACACAAAACAAAACGGATTAAGTTTCTTTGTCATTTGACGTTATTTGAACTGCTGAAATAAAAGTTTAAAGATCTCTCATGTACTTGATGTCTTGCATTAAACCATCTATTTAACTTCTGAACAAAATGTTATATTCAGTTTCCAAAAAATTTAAAAGTATTAAACCATTGTTCAAAAACCATTCGTAGTAAAATCTATTAAGAAACTAATGCTGAACCCACCCACCTGGAGCCTCTTCCAATTGTGTACTTGTCCCGGAAGGGTCACAAATATCCCACAGCACCTCGTTCCCCGATATCAACACAAGCACTCCGGTGGAGCCTGTTATCTACACATGCAGAGGATATGGGGAGGATGGAGAAGCATAGATGGGATGGTGAAGGGTTGATGAGTGTGGACAATGAGTTAGGACGGAAGATATAGGGCAAGGACATAAACTCATTTGTTTGGCATATTAAAACTGTCAATACAAATTTGACTGATGGATAAAAACAATGGTGTTTTATCCTTCAAAGCGAACATTGAGTTCTTGGAGATTAATACTCTAATCACAGTCTTGCTTAATAACGTCTAAATTGTGTACCACATGCCTTATATTACCCTAAATTTAGTCCCTCAGTATAAAAGCAAAACTTGCCAATCTTGAGATTGAGGTCTCTAGGATTAGCCTGTGAGCCACAAGGGTGATGAAACTCACTACATTGCGATTATGTGTCCACTGAAAAACTTAGGAAAATATGGGAAAGATGGTTCAGGTTAAAGCCTTGCCTTAAAGCAGAAAGGAGTTAGTTATAAGATGCTGGAATCAAATGTAACAAGTGGGACTGAAATGGTAGACCAGTACCTTCTCACCTTGGATTGTGAAGTCTGAAGACCCAGACCACCACGGAATTGACATGGGTTTCACGGGACCTTCCCCAAAACACCCTTGGCCCTCCAGAAGTACACAACTTCAAGTTCCTTGGTGTACACACTCACACCAATAACACCACAACAGACACAGACAAACACACACACACACACCCACACCCACCCACACACCACACAAACACATTTGGACACACATAAGAAAAACACTAAAGGTTGCTTATTCCCTGTGTCGCCCCTGATCCTCGCAAAGCATCTTCTTCTACTGTGAACAAAAAAGAAATAGGGTCCACTAATTTACTCAATACCTGTGCTTGATCATAAAAATTTGACAAGTTTTCACTATATAAAAAGGAAACAAGTCACAGGTTTGAAATTTTTGTCTTGGGAAATTATTATTTGGCAAAATCAAGTCGGACTCTGTGTTATACACGTTACCACTTAACATTGTTTATTTACTTATACTCTCAGGTCTTGTCTGGTGAATCGCAACTGGTGAGAGCACCACAATGTGGAGTTAATCTGTAACGGCTCTGGGAGATTTCTGCAGTTAGCATGATTTTTGTTCTTCAGTATTTGAGAACAAATGCAGCTATTGAGAACTTGATGAAGTGACACATGGAAACAACAGAAAATATTTTTGATACCATGCTGAATATCACTTATCTGGGACAGCAGACATGGCAACTGTTGCATTTGTCTGTCACTGATTAATGGGTCCTTTGTGACCTTTCTCTTTTCAAATTTTCTGATGACATCCACTTACAAGATGTCACGTGCTGTTTACAGAATGAGCTTGTTGAAACAGATGGCACTTCCTCTCTCACAGATCAACTCCTCTAGAGGCAAAGACGGAATGAATCATGGCCACTCTGAGGCAGGATGAAGCGATGGTCAACACACATGTTTGCATGCAATGTTTGCTAACCTGATCTACACCAGGGTGTTGTTACGTCCTAGGATATGTTCTAAATGTATTTTGAGCCACGTGGTATGAGCTGGTCAATAAACAATGGAAATATTTTGGTGGCATCTCTAATCAGCTACTACGAAATAAAAGCAGATACAGGCATGAATCCAACATGTGTTCATATACTCATCTCTTGGCTTTGCCTTAACAGGTGCTTTGCGGATGAAACTGACATTCTGGAAGAAAAAATATGTCAGGTTGTGATGTTTCTCTTGCTGTTTTTGAAAAAACATCCTCTGTTTGGTGCAAGGTCTGATGGGAGGCCGCAGTGCCTACTTGAGAATAAAAAAGCAGGAAGGGGAACGTGCTCAGAGATTGCTCTGAATGGCTGTCTTTTCCTCTTAGGATAAGTGAGAATATACCAGAATATTTTTAAATGTCTACACTAATCTAAACGTAAGTGCCTTTTTCATTTCTTTCATTTTCTATTTACCATTCATGAACAGTGCATTATAGGTGTGTTGAGTGGTGAGAAGTTCCCAGGATTAACCTCCTTTGCCTCCCAAATAAGGACCTGCGTCAGATACCAGAATCTTACAAAATCCCAGGTGGTAATGGAGGCAGCACTCCATTTCAGGCCTAGAACGCAGCCCTGGTAAGCAATGAAATTAAAAATAAGCGACATATATCATGTGGGTGATTTTCTTTGTCACCCTTATACCTCCACAGGCACAATCACACCACCATCTACATACCATATACACTGAGAGAGAGAGAGAGAGAGAGCGAGCGAACCACACTTTAATGAGGTCTGTGCTGGACACTCTAATGTTCTGTCCATTCTGCCAAAACTACAACTCTGAGCTTGAATCAAGATTTATGTAAAAAAGTGTGTAAATTCTGGTATATTACCACATTGACTGTATCAGAAGCTCTTTTTTCACTTCTACCACTCTTACATAACAAAGCCTGCAAGCCAAGAGGAGCGACGTCTTCTGTCTTAGTTTCTTTTCCTCTTCTACCGGTCCATTTCATGCATATGCCGGTCATTTCCCTTAAAAACTTTTTCAAACCACTCACTTGACTTCTGTGTCCTTGGTCCACAGCAAAGTATTTAGTGTCTATTAATACTTCATTTGCTATATCAGCTTAGTTCATCGATCTTTGAGCAATTGTTTTTATGGATACTGATCATATTTCGTGATTATATCACAGCACTCAATGCTATTGTGTTGTATGCACTCAAAATCTGAAAATGATTAATTAAAGGAACAGGATCTCTCTCCTTCGAAACTGATAGACTTCCCAATTTTTTTCATTCTGAAGCTATGAAATGGAATTCGTCTTGACCCAATTGGGTGTTATGGGTACTTAAGGAAGAAAGAACTAATATTCTGCCATACAAGTGGGGGAATTAATGAAATGTTTTTTGCTTCTGTTGTAAAATGATATATCCCTGACCGAATGCTGCATAGATCTCAATCATGCCCAGACTCAGGGACGAACAGCAGGCCCAGCAATAGCTGATAACTTTTGTAAGCAGTGTGAAACTCTCTATACAAAGTAATTTTTCTTTCAAGCAGCTTACATTGGCAGTGATGATAGTTTTTCATTCAACCTATATTTCTGACAATATGAATTACATTTCTCTTGACTTTTCTCACAATTTTCTAGATGCCACCACACCGCTTTATGTGAAATGCAGCCCATGCAACTTTTGGACTCTAATTACTGATTCTCAGTGCTGGGTGTGCAGCATGTGTGATTTCTTGTTGACTGTAACAAGCACGTAAGTGGAGACAAAAATGCATTATTCTTCTACTTGTCTTTTCTGCATTTATTCACTATGCATGAAATCTAGACAGAAAATGGTATGGATGGTCTGGGGCCAAATTTCACAAATTGGTAACCTTTCCTGACAAGGAATCTGATGGTCTCTAAAATATCATCTATACATACTGTACGTTAAATGTGATGGAAGGTTGTTGTGTTAGGGAAGGACATTGCTAAATGACTACTTTGCATCTTTGCAGCTTTTGCCTAAGAAAAAATACCAACATGTTCTAACCTTACTTTTGGCCCACGAGGAATGAAATAAACAGAAGAAACAACAAACAATTTTACGCATATGTACTTGAGATTTGAGACTTGATTGGTCCCTGTTTTCCTCACTATCATTTAAGGTTATGTAAATGGAGATTTCTGAAATATAATTATTTCCTAATTTAACATTTGGATTTGGGCAAATTGTGTATGTTTTCGGGACCATCATGGGAAAAATATCTGTCGCATTGCCAAACTGATCTAGAAATCAGGTCAAAAATATACAGGTGAGGTTGGGTTGTCATCACTGTCTTTTTGTTCTATAATATGACTAAGTAGAGTTATGTGACTGATTATTGGATGATTTTCTCAACGTAGATTACTGACAACTCCTTGTGGAAAGAACAAGAAAGCCAATAAAAATGTGGGAACTTTCTAGCATATTACGAGTACTTCATTAAACTGTGTAGTTCTGTGAGAAATACATGACTTAAGGAATGAGGTAAAGACATTGCTATTATCATGAAATAAAGATAATTTTAATAAAAATCCAGATGTCGATTAAGGAAGATATAATTTCTCTTCTACGGGTATCATGGGTTCTCTTTTTTAAGATCACCTTCAGGCCATTTATCCCATTTCTGATGGAAGACCAATGACGATTTCTCATCTGTATCAAATCGCAGACTGGGACATATTCGCATCTTGCATGCGTCCACTGATGATTCATTTTAATGGACCTGGATAGGGTGGTCATCTCCTGATGATGACCAGGGTATCCAATTTCTGTCAGACTTGAGAGTGCCGATGACAAATAAAACAGAGTTTGTTTAGCCTTGGTGAAGAGATTACAGAAAACATGACACTCATCCCAAGAAGAGCTGAAAAGTATTATAACCAGATAATTACTTCATCAGCAAATGTTGTTATTGTTTTTGTGGACTGGACTCCTTTCTCGCAGTGAGCATTAGAATATGGGAATGCTTGGGAAATGTCGAGAATCTGCTGTCACCAAACTCACAAGGAAAATGTCAGAACAAGGAAGACGAGCCTTTCACCTTGACTCATTCCATGGGCATTCTCATTTTTTCACATCCACAACAGAGAGATTTCTGTCTGAAAGATTATTATCCCAATGTTGAACATTTATACAGAGCCACGAGAAATTTTTTTGTCAAAATTGGGGGGATGTATTTGAACTGCTTACTATTTGAGTCTATGTGAAGCACTGAGCAATCCTCACCAACATGTCCTTGGAATGTTTGCACTGCACAGTTTTCCATGGCTCTTGAATGATGAGCTATTATGGATTTATTACAATCGGTGAATATGTTGTGCCCCCACCATGCACGACATTCCAAAATGATTCTCCACAGTAGACACACCAGCCAGCAGATGATTATAAAACAGGATAGTGCTTGCATGCTCGGGGCGGGAATATTCTCATGGATGTGATAACTTATATGAGACCCAATATTCAGTCCCAGGTGTTACCCATTTCTCCTTAACCAACAATTTATTTTCCAATTTGTACTGCCTTAGATGTGACATTCATGTGCCTGCACCATGAACTCAAAATTAAGAGGAAGGCATAGTTTTAAATGAGCACAGCGATATAAAAATCAATATTTGTCAATAAAATTTGTAGTGGCGAATAATCATATTTGATTTCTGGTGAGAACAGAACGCAGGTGAGAAGAAATAGATTATCCAGGAGTGGATTCAAGGAGTCCTGTCAAAACACTATGCATTACTGAGTCCTGGTTCTCGTGGTTCTTGCCTTAGGGACAGTCAACACCGGATGTTAAAAGTGATCTCTATCTTATTTGCTGAGTATTTGATGTCCATTTGGGGGGATTTTATCCCTAAATTCTTTGATACTGGGAAAACAAACTGGTATTTAAAAATTGTTATTCTACTTTATTTATTTCAACTCATTGATTTACCTCGAAGAAGTGACAATTTTGAAAACATTTTATTAATATAAATTTTATTATACCAAATATGTTGAGATAACAGAAAGGAGAGCAGAGGAGAGGAGAGAAGCGAGAGATGGAGAGCGAGAGAAGAACTAGATATAAAATGTCTCTTCCCCAAGTGTCCTAAGTGCAGCACTTAAAGAGCCTATGGTGTGCTGAGCCCTACACAGGGGGCATCACACATAATGGCTCCAAGAAACCCTGTGTACAAGGAGGGCCATAGAATACAAGTGATGATTGGAGGTTAGTACTGCCAAAACAATCGCCCTATGTTCATCCCAGTGCTACCGTTAAACGATGATTCAGTGGTGCTATGGGACCACTAAGATGTCCACACAGTGAACTATCCAGCATTCCTTATGCAGCAGGTCGTATTTAGGAGACAGTGTCCCATCCTATTATACTATTGAGACCAATGCATGCCAGTGGAAGTGGAAACCATTTAGTCAAACAGTTAGCCACTTCTAAACTTTATCATAAGAGGTGTCCAGGACACACTTGCCGAGTAGGTTGTCCAAGGGTGGACCAGTGTAGATCACTACTTTTCATAGAATGGAACTAGAGCCAGAGAGACTCTGGCTTAGAACACATATCATGGTGCGGAAAACATTCGATGTATTTACTTGTTCTAGTAGGGGGTGGACAAGTATTAATCTCATACTTTATGTGAAAGTTTAACTAATTAAAAACTAATTTATGAATACGAGACAAGTCTAGTCAATTTTATTTTAGAAAAACTTTCAAATAACAGGAAGGTGAAGAGATTTTTTTTGTCTCAAAAAACAAAGAGTTGGTTTTTCCCTTCTACCATGTGGGTACCTTGCATCCAATTCAGTTGTAAGCCTTTCAAGATATGGGTAATTCAGCTACCCCTGAGTCATCTGGCAAAATCTAACGTTATAAGTTACATTAAATTACAGTATAAAGGAGGGGATTTATAGAAATGACGCTGATCATTATTATAGCCCATGTTTTGTGCTTAAATTTTTGCCTCCTTTTAGATTGAAGTGTTCTGAATAAACCTGTAGTTCACTAATCCTGTGGGCGAATGGTAAGAGAATCAAACGCAACACTGGAGCAGGGGAGTATGACATTTCATCAAACTCGGAATTTTCACTAGGTCTTGGAATAAAAGTGACATAGGACAGTTTTCTCCATATGTCAAATGGAGCAATTGCATTTCTATGACGACCTGATGGGTGGGCATGGCGTGTGTACAGGTGAATTGCAAATCCTTTTTCTGTAAAGGAATTATATGGCATACTGTTTTATTTTTCCCAATATAGCAACAATCCTTTATAGTTTTCCTAAATTTGTTCCATATAATTTCTTTAATTTTCTTATATCTTTGATGCTTCCATACACTGCTACAATGAACTTCAATCATTTATTCTTTGTCCCAACTGACCCCATTTCTGCTATCTTGTCATGGTTTTCCTTTTCCTGACAGTTTCCATCCTTTCATGTTCTTTGTGTATGTGTGGTCCAATGAGTTTCATCTGGGTTGCTGCATTCACATATGACTGAGAACTTCCTGGCATATGGAGGATGTATTATGGTTACACATTGAAGCATGTGATTTCCTTTCACCCACGACAGCCTCCTGTAGTTGGTCTCTCAGATATGGCTGGTTACTCATGTGACTGTTCCCATAAGACAGTGTTAGTATGAAAGAAGGTAGGGGGGGGTGGTTAAATTCAATCTTTTTTTAACTATACAACTTCTCTTCTCAGATTCGCTCCTCGTGTGCAGTGTTCTTGCAAGCCTGGTTTGGGAAGTTCCATCTAGAGGCAAGGCTACCTGCTGACTTTGAATGCTCCCCCGTCAGAGAATGAAATTCCCATGCAGCAGTTAACCCATGTCTTTGAGAAAATTTCTTCCTCTCCAGTTTGGCTCTTATGGCGGACTAGCACAATTGTGTATATCCAACATAGACAAGTTGTGCAGAATTCTACCACGAGCATGTTGATATGTCTGTTCTCAACAGATCAGAGGAGGGAAATGGCACAAACAAGATGGTCAAAACTAGAGTGTACGATATTAACAGCACTTCCCTGTCTTGCCCTTTAACATTTCTACCACCCTTTCTTTCACAAATTTCCCAGATTTTGGGATAGAAGGACATAAGGACATACACATTAGGGATGAACTGTCTGGCCCACCTTATTTTTCTGATCTCCACTCTGGAGAGATTCTCTACCCTTAATGCCATGGTCATATTCATTTATGTCATTTAAAACATCTAGAACACACGTAGGTTAAATGACTTTATACCTATGTAAAATCTTATTCTTAACAGAAAATATTACGCAGCACTCATATGCTTTCATTGACAGATACTTCAAAGGTAGATTGAATAAAAGTAGGAAACCACGGTGAGGGATGGGTCAATCACCCATTTGCAAAATGTTACTTATTATCGCCAGACTATATGCCCTCCCCTCTGAATGAGCTCACAACCCCCTCAATTTACCGATCAGGAACGAAAATACTGTGAACTTAACCCAGATGTCTCATTGCTTACCTCTCAGGTCCTATGATGGAAGAACTATTTGTCTGCTGTTAAATTATCTCGGCCCAGGGTGTGAACCAATACCCATCAGGATGGAGTGAAAGGCATTGGAGGACGCGAAAAACCAACAAAAAGAATATCAACCAAAGCATTACTCAGCACTTCAGAGGACCTCTATAATACATAGAAACTAGGCCAAGCCTAATCTCTCCCTCCATCCTGAGATCGGGAAATTTGCGGAACGAGGGGTGGGTTGTAAGATGTGTAAGAGCAAAGGATGGGAGGAGCAAAGATATGCAAAGATTACTCACAAAGTTGGGGCCAACGCAATCAAATGGGACTTTACATGCCCGCCGCATGTTCCACGATGTTGCCTACCCATACGTTAGCCATTTGCTTAAAAGCCCACAGACTCCTGTGTGCAGGGATGACAGCCAATAGTAGTGATTTTATGCTTGAAGGGGCAACACGGCGAGGGCTTAAGGAAATGCAAGCGGGTCCTTGTATGTCATCGCAGAGGAGGACCCAGAGGACAGTCAGGCATGTCGGCACCTTGAAGGATTCTACGGGGATTGGGGGAGGGGAGGCACTCGGGATGGATGACGGGGAGAGAGCGAGCCGAGGGGTGGGGGGGAGGGAAGGGAGGGAGGGAACTGTTTACTCTTAAGTTTGTATGAGTGGATGATAATTAAAAAAAAGAAAAAGGTTACTCAACACTTATCATAAAAAAAAAAAAATTTTGCACATTTTTCATGTATTACTACATTACCTTTAATATGACCACAAAACAATAAGTAGACAAGAATATGATGGACTATTATTTACAAGGATGGAAACAGATATAACATCTTGGTGTTCAAGGAAATAGCAACATGGGAGCCTTAAAATTGTGAATAGTGTTTTAAGTTCTAGATGGCAAACGACCAGGGCTGGACGGATATTGTCATTCCTCACATCCCAGCTGATTTTGATATTGTGATTCCATTACTGATCTATCGTCCACCCATCTTGCAGAAGAACATCATGGGTGCATTTTTACCGTCACCATTGTTTTTATTGGTGGGTAGGGTAGTTCTCTGCAAGGATTTAACAATCTGTATTTGCAAGCTATTTTCTTAATGATTTTTTGTCCACATTGTCATCATATGAACAAATGATCATAAAAATAGAATTCAATGAAGTGTAGATATTATTTGAATGCAACAATTCAAATATGCAGAAGCATGTACTCCATGGAGGATAGTATCTCAGTAGAGCTTTGGCATCACTGCTTCCTGAGGCCTTAAATTTAGTCATAGTTAATTGGCCTCTTATTTATCGATAAAGGGAGGAATATTTCTTTCCTTATGCTACACATAAGTTCACAGCCACAGGATACCCTCAACATCATTAGGAAAAGATGGGGTTCACCAGCCAGAAACAGAAAATTCAATTATCCCACAAATAACTAATGTATGAAGTTGTCATGTAAGTTCAATTGTGTTCTCAAATTTTTTATCTTATCCTACAGCTTTTCTGCTGAGTCAATGGAAACAAACATCATCCTGTACGAGTATGTTTAAAACTTTTTTTAATGCTTGGTTTTGGATTTGTTTACCATAAAATGGAACAGAAAAAAATTGGACTCACTGTGCAAGGGACCAATTTACTGAAATTCATCTTCACAGAAACCAAGAATGCAATCAATGTATTACCACAAATTAAATATTGCACAGTGATCAGAGAGCAAAACCTATGTGTGGTGACATTTTGCTTTTGCCTCAGGGATGGATCAGTGTGTGAGCGTGTCCAGATGATAATATGCAAATACAGAGCAGAGCTCCCGCCTCTTAAATCAGTCATTCGGCTTACCAAGAACCCTTGGGGATTTCTTTGGCCTGTATGGCCTGGGATTATCTGGCCACTCACAGATGCTGTGTTCTTGGGATCTTTGTGAAACAAAAGACTCTCCAATTGAAGGTCAATAACCACCTCAGTACAAACCTACTCAATCTCTCGTGTGCCTTCTCTTTCCTCTTGCACTTTGTATCGTTGACATCCAAAACAAATACTCCTGTATCCTTCAAGCCAGATCACATTTGGGTTGTGTTCACTGTGGTTGTGGCCACAATGTCTTGGCCAAAGGCCAATCACTGTGTTGTGGCCCTTCAAAGCTTACGTCCAGAAGCAAGATGCGTTGGCTGCTGATCTCAGTGACACCCAACTACATCATCCCCTTCTGCACTTGCTCAAACTCATTCTATGTGGAGTCTGGCTGGGAACATTCCTCCCTTGTTGATATTAGATTACCACATCTACACATGGCCACATCTTATCAGTGTAACAAAGGCTCAGCTATGCCTCTATTTGTGTCTTGGGGCTATTTGGGCTCTCTGGCCTGGAGCGCTCAGTATGGCCTTCAATGAAGCACAGTTCCCTGACTTTCAGCTGTGGTGTTCTGCCGTGGTGGGTTCACCTTTCTCCTGTCTACCTCAGTATCAAGGGGAAGTCCTGGTGGCTGTGGAATTTTTGTATTTTGAAATTCCTGTGCAGACTGCTCGGGTTGCATTTCTTGCCCCCCAAAATGCTATGTTGTTTTGCTAATACCACACAGAATTTCAATGAAAATTCAAACACTTAACAACAATTCTGACCCTCTTAAATATTCTTTAAATTTAACGAATTTGCGTAAAATTACTTGTCCAGCCAGAATGTCAGGCTTCACCAAAATGTTCTCATATATTCTGAGCTCATGTTTATCGTTGATATATGACTCCTACTGGTAGTTCCTAGAGATGTTGCCTCGTGGTTTTGATATTGTACTTTCCCAGTAGGTTTCTCTACTATTTTCTCCCATCAGTAACCTCAACATGGACGAGTTTTGGAAAAAGTTGATGAACGGGTTTGTTATCTCCTACCTGTAAGGTGTCCCTAGTAATCCAGAATCCATCTTTGAGGCTGATGCTGAAAGGTGACAACTTTGCTTTGTAATTGCGTTAACTGCTGAATGAAACTTGAATACCACCATGCAGCTGCATAATATTCCTCTTATCGTCTAACAAGTACCATTTTGTTTTCAAGGGAAAAGGAACTCCTAAAAATGGCATTTCAACAGTCTCTCAGGGGGAGGAGGGCAGTTAGTAGTTAGTTAATGAAGCCTGAGGTATAAGAGACATTACACAGCAAATAATGCATAAAAGAATATGGTACAATGGGGATCACTTTGTAAAGTGACGTCGAATTTTTACCCATTTTGGCAATGCACGCTGAGAATCTTGGGATTAGAGAATTCATGATTAATATTTAATCCTTTTTTATCTTTTTCCGCTAATGCAAAATCTTAACAGGTACCCACCGGTCCCTCCTTCCTCCACCTCCGCTGACCACCCTGCTCCTCTCTCCACTCCCCCTCCCTCCCATTCCCTGTGCCCCCCCATACGGAGCTATCCTTTTAATATGATGCAAAACCTCCTCTGGGTCTCCTTTCCGGATTGAGGTGCAAAGACCCAGAGCATTTCCCAGAACCCTCCTGTTTTCCCTTAGGCTTAAGACACACTATTGTGACTGTCAGTCCCTAGCCTCTCAGGATTCATAGTGCCTTTAGGTCCATGCTTAGACTTGTGGGTTTTCAAATAATGTGTTGGACATACGTGCCAGGTCATGCAAAATTCTATTATGATGCATCGCCTTAAACTTGGTGGAGTATCTTAAATGTCATTACTCCCCCATCCTTGTGCTCTTACCTCTACACCCCCTTTTCTGCAAATTTCCCGAGCTTCAGTATGGGGAGAGATTAGGCGGCCCAGTTCCAGGTGGTGATATAAAATTCTTGATTGTTATGAATTATGGTCTTGTTTGATATTTGTTTTTCCGCTTTTGCTCCCTGCACTGCCCTTGGCTCCATCCTGGGGGTTATTGGATTTGTCACCCTCTGGCCAGAACATTAAAAAACCTGCTACATTAGATTCTTGTTCCTAAGAGTATCTTCAACGGTAGATGGAATATCAAAGATCGAGACGCGGATGAGAAGAGGGGTCGCTCTACAAATTTGCAAAATGTTTACTTTCTATCTGGCATCTCTATCCCTCGCTATCTGTGATCTTGATCCATTACCCCATCAGTTGCACATGATCAGAGCAGGATGAAAGTCTTGAACACTTAACAGAGTTCATTACTTACTTGCATTCCTTGCTGGTGGCCTATTTTCTCTGCTGTAACATGGTCCCTCTCTCCTTGTTCTGTTGCTGTCTCCTTCCCATCCCTCCTGTTTATAAATCTTACAATTAACCTAGATGTTCAAATGCAGAGTGTAAGTTTGGGGGAACTTCTTATAATGTTAAGGAGAAATGACCCTGTCTCCTCAAAGTGATGGGGGTCGACGTTCATGGACTGGGATTTGATACTAAAGGAAAAAAAGGAGGGAAAATGTGTGGAGCCACCCCAACGCACCCTTTTTTCCTTATCAAAACTGCACATGTCATGTACCAGTTAAATCACATTCCTGCTTGCCCTTGCTTTCCTATCATTTCGGACCAAAATCCTGCAATCGTAAGCAAGCTAGATTTTTTCTTTCCTTACTTGCCTTGTTATATGTGTTTACCCAGACTCAAGGACCGTGAATTAGAAGGCAATGTTTACTGAGAACGAAATTAGCTTATGTGTGAAACTTGTCAAGGCTGAAGCAATCATGCTGTGAAACCGTTTGACACAAACTTTATATGCAAAGCACGCCATTAGTTCAAAAACAAGGACACCATTCCACATTGATTATTGATATTTTTAAAATTAAGCTCACTCATTACATGTTTACTTAGTGCACATGGGATGAAAATAAAACATTTGGCAAACATAAAAAATTCTCTTGTCACAGTGACATATATTCGAATTCAGGTGGTCTTAGTCCTCTGGAAATAAATCACTTATGGTCAAAGCTGGCCAGCGTAAGTGGACCTTATGATATCAGGTGTACCTTGAGTAAGTAAACATGGGGAAAGAACAAAGTAAATCCATCAATTTGTAATATTTAAATTTCAAAAAAAGCTATTTCTAAAGCTATTTTTGCGTACCTACATAAAGTTTTATTTCTTTGGATTGTAAAGGAAAGGAAAAAGGGGGGAGGAAGCAATGTGACTACAGGGAGGGGGGATGGAGGAGAGGAATGGATATTATCAACTTTCTATGAGTGGAAGATAATAAAAAAAATAAATTAAAAAGTTCCTTACTTTTAAGAATTAAAAAACTTCCTTGTGTCTTTGTATAATAAAACTGAAATCAATTTAAAAAACGAAACCCGCTGAACAATAAAGAACACAAATAACAATTATGTTTATTGTTATAGAAATGAAGAGGGGCAATAGAAAAAGAAATAGAAAGAGCGATAGAGTACGTCTGTTGCATAGCACCATATGTAGAGCGTCAAAGAACAACTCTCCACGTGTCAGCTCTCTTTTTTAACAATTGAATTGTAGGATGAATTCAGAGGCAAGGTTCATACACAGGAGTCATTACATCTGAGACATCTATCAGCCCCTACTTGTTCTTAAGGGAAAGTTGGGGACATACTGCTTCTGTTAATCATATTGCCAAAGGAGACTCCAAATTGTGTTTCGTCAGATGGACAAGTGTATTCAAGGAAAGGATTGAAAAGATCGTGAAATAAGACCTAGATAGATAACACTCAGAAGTGTGGGTTAAGTGGTGTACTCCCTCTAAAAAACAATTTATTGTGCAATTGTTTCTATTTTATTTGTGCTCTTTTATTTATGATTTAATTTTATTAACCGCTTTTAAAAGAAAAGGGAGAAATGTGCACTTGTCCCATTGCACTCATTTCTCCCTCGCTAGTTCCTGTCACAACCTCACCACACTTCATCATCCATCCCACTCCCTCTAAGCTCTGTCTGTTTTCTTCTTGTGGGCCCTTCGGTTTTCTTTCAAATGTTTGCTCTAGTTGGGGTCAGGCCTCTGCACAGGTAAGTGTCCTTTCTTTAGGTAGATCCACTGATAGGGACACTGCCCTTCGTATGTATATACCCTAAACCAACATGTGCATTGTGTAATTATTTCTCCTGAGATACTTATCTAGTCTATGACAAGGAATTGGAATATATGAATAGAGAAAAAAGAATAGTAGGGCAACAGAATGGGAATATTAAAAATCTTCTCTCTTTCTTTCTTTCTGTTCTTTATGTTTTCTTTGCTTTAGTTCTTTCTGTCTTATTTCCTTTATTTTTTTCTTTTTATTCGTTTATTTCGTTCTTTATTTCTGTTCTTCTATTTCTTGCTGGCTTTATTCTTTTCTCTCCTTCTTCCTTCCTTCCTTCACACATTGTAATAATAAGCACACAAAAATAAATTAAATAAACTGTATTAAAAATAGGATTTCAGTTCCTTCTTCCTGGAGCATACTGCTACTGGGGCCCAGCCCCCACAAATCCACAAGTTGGTAGGCCTCCATCTCCACCATAAGCTCACCATCCTCCTCACTTCCTAAGAATCCATTGCCTTCACCAAACTGCCCTTGCTAATCATTAAAACCTTCTTCAGAATAATCAAGACAACTGGAAACCACAGGCCTCAGGACAGCAGACCAAGTCCATACACAAAGAAGAAGAATTTTTGCACTTAATCCCCCCAACATTTCTTATTCTTTTAATCTAAAATACATGTCCCATAGCTTAAGAAGTTCATACCGTACACAAAGTCCCATATACCACCCCTTTTCAGGAGCTGATTCACCCCTCACATATCCTAACCATTAAAAGCTGCCAAAAATCCTACTCAACTCAACCCCTGCTAATAGACCCACAATATTTACTTCTAAAGGTTAGGAGGCTTAGCTCCGAGCATCACTAATCAACCCTGATGCCTAATCTTATCCAATATTGGGCCACAAACTGATCTGAAAATATTACGGAAAGTTGAACTCTTAACCTGAAAACCTTTCAGAACCACCATCGGCTAAAGCTGGACATCCCAAAACACAACAAATAAAAAAAAATACACTCAATGTTTGGAATAAAAAATTATGAGCCGGAATGAGAAATGGGTCAGAAGAAATCAAAAGAAACAAAAAATTTTTTCAGATTTGCTTAGACCGGGATTAATGAAATAACACACTATCAAAATCTCTGGGACCAACAATACAAGCCCCTCCTCAGAGTAAGTTTCTATCTATCTTCTTAAGCCCTACCAAAAAAATGGAAACATTACAAGTAAATGGACACGGAATGATTTTCTGGGGGCGGAGGTGGGCGTGAGAGGACGGCGATACTATTTTTTTTTTTTTCTTTTTATTAAAAATTTAATTATACATTTTAAAATTTTTTACCAGTTCCCCCTCCCCCTCCTCCCCCCCCTTCCCCAGTTCCTCCCCCCCAATTCCCAGAGAGTCCTTTATTGTGCCCTAACTCTCCACTGGGTCCTCCTCTCCGATGACATATAAGGACCCAGTGGCATTTCCATAAGCCCTTTCTCTTGTTCCCCTTAAGCATAAGATCACTACTATGGCTGTCAATCCCTTGCCTCCAGGGGTCTCGGTGCCCTTAACAGATGCTAGACTTTATGAGGGCAACAGTGCGCTGGACATTGCGCAGGGCATGCAAAGTTCCAATTATGATGCTTTGGCCCCAACTATTGTTGAGAATCTTGCAAATCGTTGCTCCTCCCATCCTTTTGCTCTTACAATCTTACCGCCCCCTCTTCCGCAAATGTCCCTGAGCTCCAGGATGGGGAGAGATTAGGCTGTCCTAGTTCTATGTGATTGATATAGAGTCTCTGAAGTTCTGGATTGTGGTTTGTTGATTTTCTTTTGCAGTTTTGCTGCTCCTGCAATTCCCTTCACTCCATTCTGCTGGGCACTGTATGTCACCCCCTGGCCAGAGACAAAAAGCTGTTAAACTGGAGTCTTGTTGTAATAGCACATTCAAGGGTAGATGTAATAGAGTAGGAAACCTCACTGAGGGAGGGGTCCATCACCCATTTGCAAAATGATTACTTTTTATCTGCTAGACTATATGCCCTCCCCTTCTGGTGAGATCAGGAAAGAACGTCTGTGAACTTAACCAGGTTTCTCATTACTTACTTGCAGACCTTGATGGAGGCCTATTTTCTCTGCTGTAACATGGTCTCCTCTCTCCTTGTTTCTGGTGTGGCCCTCCTAACCCATCTCTCTTGTTCATAATCCTTGCAATTACTGTGTTACATAGGTTTACTTTTGAGTGTCCAATGTGGGCTGGGTGAGTTTGGTACTAGGAGCCACCTATTAGGGAGTACATACGGCGCTTAATTTTCTGGGTTGGGATACTTCACTTAATATAATTCTTTCTAATGACATCCATTTCCCAGCAAATTCCAGTAATTCATCATTTTTGATGGCTGAGTAGTACTCCATTGTATAGATGTACCACAGTTTCCTTATCCACTCGTCAACTGTTGGACATTTAGGTTGATTCCATGACTTTGCTATTGTAAACAGTGCTGCTATGAACATGGTCGAGCTTGTGCTATCGAGGCGAACCTCTGCTGCATGGGGGGTTATTCCCAAAAGTGGGATAGCAGGGTCATATGGCATTTCAATCTTTAATTTCTTTAAGAATCTCCAGACGGCTCGCCAGAGTGGCTGTATGAGCCTGCATTCCCACCAACAATGTAGGAGAGTTCCCCTCTCTCCACATCCTCTCCAGCATTTGTGTTGTTTTATGTGGATTTTTGCCATCCTGACCGGGGTGAGATGATATCTCAGGGAAGTTTTGATTTGCATTTCCCTGATGGCGAAGGAAGTGGAGCATTTTTTAAGATAATTGTTAGACATTTTAATTTCATCCCTGGTAAAGTTTCTTTGAAGTTCCAGGGCCCATTTTTTAATTGGGCCAGTGTTTTCCTTGGAGTTTAATTTTCTAAGTTCTTTGTGCACTCTGGACAGTAGAGCTCTGTCAGATATGTGGTTAGTGAAGATTTTCTCCCATTCTGTGGGTTGCCTTTGAGCTCGTGTGACAATCTCTTTATCTGAACAGAAGCTCTTTAATTTCACAAGATCCCAACTGTTGAGAGTTGGTAGCAGTGACTGTGCCATTGGATGTCTGTTTAGGAAGTGTTGGCCTAGCCCAATCAGCTCGAGGGAGTTCCCTATCCTTTCAACTATGGTTTTTAAAGTCTCTGGCCTGATATCAAGGTCCTTGATCCATTTGGAATTAAGTCTTGTACATGGTGACAAGTACGGGTCCAGCTTTAATCTTCTGCATGTGGAGATCCAGTTTTGCCAGCACCATTTGTTGAAGATGCTGTTCTTTTTCCATTGGATTCTTTGGGCCCCTTTGTCAAAGACCAAATGGCTGTAACTTTGTGGGCTTATATCTGGGTCTTCAATCCTTATCCATTGATCTGTGTGTCTATTTTGGAGCCAGTACCAGGCTGTCTTTATAACTATGGATTTGTAGTATAGACTAGGTTTGGTATGGTAATACCTCCAGCTGTGTTTTTGTTACTCAGGATTGTTTTTGCTATCCTGGGTCTTTTGTGCCTCCATATGAACTTTGAGATTGTTTGGTCAACTTCTTTGAAGAATTGCTTTGGGATTTTGATTGGTATAGCATTGAATCTGTATATTGCCTTTGGTAGGATGGTCATTTTTACAATGTTGATTCTGCCAATCCAGGAACAAGGGAGGTCTTTCCACCTTCTGGTGTCTTCTGCAATTTCTTTCTTTAGGGTTTTAAAGTTTTCATTGTAAAGGTCTTTTACCTCCTTAGTTAGGTTTATACCAAGGTATTTCATTTTTTTAGGGGTTATAGTAAATGGCATGGTTTCTCTCAAGGCTTTTTCACTTCTTTCATTCTGGGCATATAGGAAGGCCTCTGATTTTTGCACATTTATTTTGTATCCTGCCACCCTGCTGAACTTCTCAATTAGTTCCAGGAGCTTCCTGGTGGAGTTTTTGGGATCACTCAGGTATAAGATCATGTCATCTGCAAATAGGGATAGCTTGACTTCTTCCTTGCCGATTTGAATCCCTCTTATGTCCCTTTCTTGTCTTATGGCTTCAGCTAAGACTTCAAGTACAATATTG